>JAQHUG010000136.1:15131-50587 GCA_028555095.1 Dicrostonyx torquatus
TGCTTCACATTTTTGGTGAAGACTGGAAGGCACACACAGGGCTGGCCATCAGGCCAGGGGAACAGGGGTAGGATTTGGTTGCACTTTCTGTCAACTAAGTGATTGCACACTGCTCAGCCATCATTCTTCCCCAGGAGTCAGTGAGAACCAGTCATTTGTACACTTTGGAAGACAATAGATATCTTGAAAATGGTACAGGCAGAGGAGAGAATTTTGACAGGGTCTGACTCTCTTGACCAGGCCAACCTAAAACACACTATGTCTCTCAGGCTGGTTTTGAATTTGTGGCTATGCTCCTGCCTTAGTCTTGCAGGTGCTGAAGATTACAAATGTGAACTGCCACACATCTTTCTTTCAAAAAAAATGATTTTTAAATTCACCTTCTGCTACCACCATTAAAGCAATTTGCTTAGAGTCCACGCTCTGAGAGTTACTTATGCCAAATGGGACAAGAAAACGGACCTGCATTTAATATAGACCACAGTAAGAGGTTTAGGCTTCAGGATTAGACCACCTTGTTGTGTTCTGAGTCTTGGACTTAATAGCTGCAAGTGGCCCTAAACAAGTTACATAACCTCTTGTGACCATACTGTCACTGAACTATGGAGCAACTGGAAGCAAAATAATCAACGATCTGGAAAATGCATAGTTGGGTTTGTCATTAACTACTTTAAGCCTCTATTCTTTCCCAACTCACCATGTTGATATGAACATAAAAATAGATTTTTAAGATACCACGTAGCTTTCTTTGCACGTATGAAGCCCTTGATAAATATCACCCGCTCATTTTTCACTCTCCCTTTTCAACAGAGCTGCACACCAGTCTCTTCGGAATGATCGTCAGACACACTGCCATCTAGCGCCGCATCCGACCTCCTTCACATTTCCCTCTGTTTCAGAAGTTCCGCTGGCGATTTCCCCACCGCTCCTGGCTTGCTGAAGAAACAGATGTTTAAGGCAAACAGACAGTTCTTCCTCCAAATCTTTGCTCCTAAAAGGAAAATGTTATAGGGCATCTTGGAGTTTTCAGTGCTGCGCCCTTGCAGGAGGAACTCTGAAAAGGTGTGTCTTTGCTGCCCTCTACTGCCTGCCACGGGTTCAGGAGCCGGGCGCAAAGGCAAAGATGCTCCCCGTAAACAGCATTGCTGATGAGCTCGCATTAAGTGTCTCTGTGTGTGAGAGCCCAAGCGCGCCTATGCACGCCTTAGTTCTGATCATCCGTTCGCTTTTCTCATCACTGTGTTGACTCTCAACCAGAGACAATGTTTTCTTAAGCAAAATCAAAACAGCAACACAAAGAATTATCAAAGCCCTTTCTTGCTTTGAGGTGGCAGCTGGGGCTGGTGTGTGACAGGCATCTGGGAGGAAGGATCGCCGTAGCCATCAGGAGTGTGCTGGGTGCTTCTGAGAGGAGCTTTTTTGCCCCTGTGACATTCGTCTATTTCTGGAGCAGAACAGAAATGGCCCCAAACAAATGGACCTGGTTGAATTTCATCCAAAGAAAAGACAAAATAGGTTAAGTGCAAGACCTTTGTATCACATCTTTGTCAC
This sequence comes from Dicrostonyx torquatus, assembly GCA_028555095.1. Lineage (NCBI taxonomy): Eukaryota > Metazoa > Chordata > Mammalia > Rodentia > Cricetidae > Dicrostonyx > Dicrostonyx torquatus. Next base: position 16,683 of record JAQHUG010000136.1, read on the forward strand.
CTATTGTGTGCCACTTTTTCAGGGGAGCACCCTAGATTTCTTAGGCTGAGTCTGCAGAGATGACTTCACAGTTAATGAGTCCATATTTCTTTTCAAGAGGACTGTTCCCAGCATTCAGGGAACTCTAGCTCCAGGTGATCTGATGCCCTCTTCTGGCCGCTGTGGGAACATATACAGATAAATAAAAAAAATACTAAAAAAAAAAAAAAAAAAAAACCGAGGGCCTGGCCTGGAGAGATGGCTCCATGATTATGAGTACTGGCAGCTCTTCTAGAAGGCCTGGGTTTGCTCCTCAGCACCTGCTCTCAATCATCTAACTCCAATAGCGGGGATCTGATGCCCTGTTCTAGCCTCTGCCAGCACCAGGCTTGCATGTGATGCAGAGATATGCAGGCAAAACACCTATGTGCATAAAACATAATTTAAGCAAATAACAAAAATAACAAAAAGAATATCTCAGGCTATAAAAACTGAAGAAGTTTCCCAATTTCATCGCGAGTCTGCAGCATAATTCACCTCACTTACCTAAGTCATGCATGCAAAATGCCTCAGAGTTGTGATATTGAAGGCGGCAAAGGGTTGGTTAGATGGTGCAGTGGGTAAAGTTACTTGCCACCAAGCCTGATGCTGCTCGACTCTGAATAAACCCACACGACAGAAGGAGAGGAGCAACTCCTGCAAGTTGTCCTCCAGCCTGTGTACACACACACACACACACACACACACACACACACACACCTAATCTATTAAATTGAAATGTTAAAAAGAGACAAAGGACGCAAGGACAAACTTGCTTGCACCTCTGTTCTACTTTGTTCTTAGCCTTTCAGAAAGGGGGCTTGGTCTCCACACAAGATGCCATCTCACCACGAGGCTTCATTAGGTCTTAATGACGGCAGATTTTCCGGGGCTATCTCTCAGATCTCAGCCCCTAATCTCCTACTGAATTATACCACATTTGCTAGACTGATGATTAATTTCTCATTTTCCCTTGTGGTGATATCTTTTCTGAAAATATTGCTTGCCTATGAAGAATGTAACTGCACGGAGTCTTTTTCTGTCCCACCAGCCAGCTCCCAAATAATGGCACAGAGACTTCTTAATTATGAAAGCTCGGCCTATATCTTAGGCTTGTTCCTAACTAGCTCTTATAACTTAAATTAACCCATACTTTTATTAATCTACATTCTATCATGTGACTTCTACCTCTCTCCCATTCTGTGTGTCTGACTTGTTCAGTGACTGCCTGGCTTCTCTGTCTCTCTTCTTCCCAGAATCCTCTCTGGGTCCATTCCTATACAGAGTCCCACCTCGACCTCCTGCCTAGCTATTGGCCATTTAAATCTGTATTAAGCCAATCACAGCGATATATCTTCACACTGTGTACAGATATCACACAACAGAAAAATTTCAACTTTTGCCTGACCTTGCAATCAAGTTAATATGTCCTGAGATCATTTGTGGTTATATAATTAACCTGCTGTCCTAAGTCACTGTGTCTACATTTAAGCTGTCTTTAAGTGATCAATGTAACCAATCTTACTATGTCTTGGATTTCCCATGGAACCCGTTCTTACAACCTAAGCTAAATGCATAGCTTTAATCTTAAACTATGTACTCTTCCATGCCTCTGGCCCAGAATAGTGTATGTGTATGCTATGAACACTGAATAACTTGTGGAGAGCAAACTTAAAGAACAAATAACCCATACATGTGGGAGGCAGCGTGTGCATATGGTTTACTAGCAGCTGTGTGTGGTTTCAAGGGCTACTCTGGGTCAATTGACATCTGTAATTTCTTCCTTTGTTAACTCCGTTAAAGGTGTCTGTAGAAATGTATCTCTCATTCATTAGCCCATAGTGTCTTTTCTGAGTTGCAAAGCCCTTTTTAAGAACAGGGAACATAAACAGGTAGCAAGGACAGATCGGAAACACACAGCAGACAGATCACAGACTATGAATTACAGTCAAAGAGAAGGCACAGAGAGAAAAAGGAAGAATTCAGTTTTGGACTTTCTCTTGGTCTAAACTATTCCAAACGGGAGGCTCTTTTTTCGTTCCTTAATGTGTCATTGGCACAGCCTTTTGACAGTAAGTTCTAGAAAAGCCGGGTCACTGCCTTTGTCTGACCAATTGCACCTACATTTAAAGACAGGTCTGGTACGCAAGGCAGCCACTGAATAAGTGAGGAAAGGGAAGGCTGTTCGGTGCTAATAATGATGTACTCAGAGCTAAACCTGTCACTCACTATCCTCTGACTGAAAGAGACTATCTCACAGAGATCACCAATCCTCTCAGAGAAGACGAGCTGGGACTATGATGCCTAAAAAAGGTCAAAATTCATTTCACCTAAAGCCCAATCTACTATCTTACCCCCGTTTCTCTCTAAAACTAAACTCACTTAGGGTTTAGTTTCTGCCAATATAAACTTTGAGTTATGTGTAAGTGGTCAATCCATTTTGGCTTTTGTGTTGGGAAATTGGTTGACAGAGAAGTTTTAGAGAGAGAATGAGATGATTCTTACTACAATTTTATTCCTCATACTTGATTACTCTCCTTAAAATCTATCCCACATGTGAATTTGAATTGCAATAAAAGTCTTTATCTGGCTGTGGACAAAAGGAAGATATGTCTTTCCTTGCAACTACATGAAACAAGGTTAGAGAACGCAAAGACAAAGGCTTGATTCTTAGAATTGAACTACATGGAAAGACAAGGTTTGTGAGATAGGATGGTGTCATCACGGACTCGTCTGCTTTCCCAGCAAGCGTCTATTGAGTACTACAGGACAGACCCGACAGGAAGAGTCTCTCAGCGCAAACGGCTTCCCGTTCAGCACCTGACATCCATGGAATGAGGGATGGAAGATTGAAGAGGAAAGTGGGGGCGGGGATAGTAAACACACAAAGAGCAATAACGAATCTGAAAACTAAGATTCTTCCTGCCACCAGAAGCAACTTTGTTTCAAAATCATACATTAAAGATTTTAGGCATTTGTGTGCTGTAAGTTCACTGGCAATAATAGCGAACCCATACCATTCTTGGTTGTGGTGCCAAGAGTTCACTAAATATTTGTGATATCAAAACTGGCATAGAGAAACCCAGGGAGCGTGCTTTGCAGTTTATTTACAAGAGTACCATGTCCTACTGGCTATTGTTATTCTACAATAATGACAATTAAATGATATTTTATTTTCAGAGATGTTGATTAAGGGAATTAATTTAATCCACTTTCATAGGTAGGCCAAGAAAGCCATGTGAAAAAGGATACCATACTACACACACACACACACACACACACACACACACACACACACACACAATTTTTTTCCACTTGGAGTGTTCTAGATACAATCTGTGATTCAGTACAGAATATTTTGAGGGTGAAAAATGGCTATGTAAAATAAAGTATTCTATAGCACTCAGTAAAATGAAATGCTTACAAGTGGGCACAGATAAAATGAAGAGGCGATTAAACACCTGACAGCAGTAATTGTGTGGATTTTGTGTGATTTAAGGAGCACATCCCTGACTAGCAGTCATTTAGTGGCTGGAAATTAGCTGTCAACACTCTGGCAGCTGTATCTAATGAGAAGCGGCCCAAACCCTTCTAAATTGCTCCAAACACAGCAGCTACACAGGCTTAGGATTAGCAAAAAGAAATCAAGCTTGCTACTGTCATAGCTTTTGTTAACTTAACACAGGCCTAGACACACCTGGGAAGAGGGACCCTAGCTGAGGAATCACCTCTCTAAGATTGGCCTGTGGGCTATTTTCTTGCTTAGTAATTGATTCCCAGCTGACAACGGGCGGTGCCGTCCCTATGCAGGTGGGCCTGGGATATCTAAGAAAAGCCGCTTAGTAGGCCAGTGGGGACAAAGCAGTAAGCACTGTGCCACTGTGGTCTCTGTTTCAGTTCTATTGAGGTTTATGTTGGGGTGCCAGCCCCACAAACCTCTCAAGATTCACAACTACCACTATAGCAGGCGAAAACTGACTAAAAAGGTCCCAGGGTAAATAAATTAACTCACATAAGTCTTTCCATCGTGTTCTATTTATTCTTCCCATGCTCTGTCCAATGTTCTCTCCAGGTTTTTTTGTTTGTTTGTTTTGTTTTGTTTTTTTTATGTTCCTCTTGCCGTTCCTTGCTGTTCCCTTTTGATGTTCCTTTCTCTGTTCCTCCCAATGCCACAAGGTTTCCAGTTTATAGACTCACACAGATATAATCGGCAATAATAATGATACCAAGCATGCATTTCTTAGGGCTAAGAGGATGGATAAAGTGGGTGTCAGTTGTGTTACTGCTGTCTCAGAGGGGGCGTGGCTGCGAAGCTCTCCTGTGGATACCAGGAGGATTAGGATGGGACTTTAAATCAGTACAGATTTCTAAGAAGAAAAAAAGGAAGATTTGTGTGTTAATTGCATTTGTGTGGTTAATTGTGCTAGAGTTCGTAATTGATAGCTTTAGGGAAGAAAAACACTGCAGTGTCCTGCACTCTCTAAGCACTTCCAGCTGCAGCTGGGAACACAGTCTTTGTGGTAACCATGGCAACCAGCTAAGCTAAAGAAGGAAGGAGAATGGTGCTTAGCCCCTAGGCCAATAGGATGCTGTGGGGGTGCTGTATCTGCTGGCACCCAGGTGAGAAAAAATTCCTTTCTCTGGGGTTGGTTTAGCAACCCAAGCTTTTTTCCTGTATATTTTAGGGTTCGAGGTACACACAGTTACCTAGACTAAGACCTTGTGTCAAATGAAAGGGGAAGATAAGTACAGAATATTAATAGCTTGTTAGGGTAGAGCAAAGGAGACTACATTCTCCTGAGTTGCCTGTTGGGGATTTTAGAGCTGTCCATCATCAAAGGCAGGCATGCTGTCTCTCCTGCTCAATGCCTGTCCCTTTGAGGTTCCCTTGTGGTCCCTAGCAGGGGTTCCTCCTCGTCAGAAGTCCTGTCAGTAAGGTTTGGCTGAGTGAATGCTTTCACACCAGGGTCCCACACTGTGGGATAAAGTCATGCAGTCGCCGGTGCGGGAAAGGTCAGATTTAAAGAACGATTTATACACTGCTGGGATGCTGTGGGATGGAGGAGGAAAGCTATGGCTCCACAATATTTCTACAGAATTGACAGTGACTAACCAAAAGGCAGGTGTTCCCAGAGCTCTGCAAATCGGTTTCTCACTGGATGGAATACACTCCCATGAGTTACAGATGTGGCTGCTGAGAACTGAAGCCCAGGTCCTCTGCAGAGCAGCTAGTGCTCATCACCACCTTGAACGCCTATAACATTTCATTTTATCCTTAAGGATCCTCCGCTCACTCGTGTTGATTCAAACAGTTGATTTTTTGCTCTGCACACAGTTCCATGCTTCACACTTAGAACACTTGATGATCTAGGTATATTTCTAGTCTTAACTGTCAGACTTGTAAGGAAGTGCTTACTATATAGAATGAACTGTGCGTTAGGTAGCTGGGGGGATGAAGCAGCTAGCACAGCGGAGGGACGGTTGGTCTCCATCCTGGCAGAAGTATTCTATCAGATGAAGCTTAGCAATTAGCAGGTGATTGATTAATAAGTAATCATGCAGAAGGTGAAAGAGAGAATCTTCCAGAAAGAGGAAGAACATGAGAAGCACAACATGGGCCATCACAAGTGGTGATCAGGGTGCTCGTGGGATGTGTGGTGTACTCAGGGAGGCAAGCAGGCTGTAGACCTCCAGCCCTCCAGCCCCCTCCCCAGTGTCTCAATATCATCCCCAGTTAGACTGGATATGTGGATATACTGCCCCTTTTCAGGGACTCATTTATGACCTGAAAACAATTTAATACATTGTAAAAACATTGTAAAAACGAAAATCAGCAGCAACTACAACTCAGCAGAGCAGATGTATCCTCTGTAATGAAATCTGTAGGCAAAAAATAAAATAAAGTTCAATTTGCTCTTAGATATACACAGAGAGTAAAATGATTCAATAGTTTGACCAGAAATATTAGTTCTCAACCAAGTAACAGAGATGAGAGAGGCTTGGGGGGAAAAAAAACAGCATTTGCAAAGATTTCAAACTCATCTTGGTCTCATCTGAAATATTTCAAAATTTCATTTTCTATCATTGATTTCCTTGGAATTCAATGAGAAATGCATACTCAGTCAGCCATAAGTATTTTTCAAGCCTATTATGTGATCTTTATACTATTCTCAGAGATAAACAAAATAATACTCACAAATAAGTTCAAATTCACAATGCAATTTTAGAAGAAAAGAACAGCCCTTCTTGGTACCTCCTAGAAATTAGACTTCTGCATCCAGCACAAGCTACACATTAACAGGGAGTATTGGCTTCCCATGCCCTCCATCTCTATGTAAATATGTATTTATAGAGTAGTCTATCTATATAATCATTTGTATCTATCTGAACATGCATTTGTACCTATGTGTGAGCATTTTGCCACAGTTGTACTGCTGAGTACAACTAGAGTTTAGGATAATATCCCGGAGAAACAGAAAGCAACATAGATAGGTAGTTATCACCTCCTTTCATCTTGATTTTGCTCCTAGAGCATCAAGTAGCCAAGGTTGTTACCAGGTTGTTGGGGTCATAGCTTGGGCCATGGAAGCCCTAAGTTAAGGCTTGGTCACCTGTTCTTAATAGGCCAATTAAAGGAAAAAATAACAGCAAAAAGCAGGGAGAGGTTTATCTCTATGTGGCCACAACTGAAAAAGCAACAAGAGGTTGGCGACATCCCCTCTCCCAAAGTCATCTTCAGGGTATACAGGGTAGAGGCCTAGGTCTAATAGAAAGGGGTAATATAAGTCAGTAGTCCTGGCTGGCCCTTCATTGACGCATCATTGTCATAGCACCAGTCTCTCCTACAACACGATCTAACGAACGTGTGAAATCTCTTTCTGGAAGTCAGGCGCTCCATATAGCCAGTGCCAAGCTTTAGGATTGTCCTTCTCTCAACATGATGGTCCTGGAGAAATTCCACTATGTTGGAAACCATTGCCTCAGTAGTCTAATAGGTAAAGGGAGGACACAAGTGTCTCCTCAGAGTATCTTCATTACTGTCAGCACTACTGAGGAGAAAAAATATGGTCTTTTTTTTTCAATTTTGTAAAAACAAGCAAAAATTTTGTTTTTACAGATTGTTGGAAACTTAGAAATGTTTAAGCAAGACAATCTCCTAGCAGATAAAAAAATGCATAATTAACTCAATGCAATTATTGTAGAATAAACTACAAAATCAAACCAAGAAGTAAATACACTTCCATTTTAGTACACTATTATGGGAACTACAAGCAAGTCTTCCTAAACCATCTGTTTTCTCCCATCCAAGTACTAACCAGGCCTGCCCCTGCTTGGGTGTCTGGAGTGGTATTGCCATAGACCTGTTTGTTTTCTAGGGCTTAGTTATTTGAAGCAAGGGGTTAGAGATGTCTGCTGGACAATGTATCTGATAATCAGAACTGCGACATCTGAGAGGTGGGAGAAATTAGCCTCCATCTTGGCAGCTTTGAACACCTAAATGTTTGCACCAACACTAGTGTCTAGTAGCTAAGTAGCTGAGAGCTATCCATGCAAGTCCTCTGAAAACCAACAAAACAACCAAACAAAACCCACTTCTTGTGTAAGGAGCTATAAAAGAAGAGGAGACATTCCCTCTCCTGTCCCGGCCTGAAGCATCTGTGAAATAACTGTAAAACGGGCAGATTAGCTGTTTCTTAATGCTCAATACTGTGTGTGTGAGGCAGTGCATATGAAGAGTGAAATCTGACAGGAGGAAGATTTGAGAACCTACCAGTGTTGGACTAGGCCAGGGACACTGAGGGAGACAAAACAGAGAGTTTGCAGCTTGTGTGTGGAAAAAAAAAAACAAAAAAACAAAACCCACTTAGCTGAGCAGAAAAGAGGGAAGACAGAATTCTGGGAAAAACCAATAATACCAGTCTCAGCAGGTTCTGGCCTGTTCCTGGACCCCTCCTAAGGATATATTCAAGGCACCAACAATTACACTTGTATTCATATCCCTGCATCTAATGCAATGAATTGAAACAAACTGAATTGTGGGTAAGGGTGACTTCTAAGAGAGCCTCCACCTGCTTCAGGAAAAGAGCCACCCAGGGTTGGAAAAAGATTATTGACCAAGACTTGACTGTCCAGGTGGTAGAGGTAGGCATACGGGTCCTCTGTCCACTTCCGAGGTTGTACTTGCTGCTTCACCCCTCACTTGCTAACGTAAACTTGATGGCTTGCTCTACCTATGCCTTAGTATGAATTTTTCCCCTCGGGGTCACTAGCAGTGAGATGCTGCCCTGATTGTGATCAGAGATAATTTGGGAGTTGGCATATCCCATAGCCTCAAAAAATGGGAGGTCGCACCAGAGAGATGACTGAACAGTCAAGACCTGGCTGTTCTTCCAGAGGTCATGTGGGTGCTAGGAACCAAACCTGGGTCCTCTTAACCCAGGTTAACAGATGGTTAACAGAAAATGGTCTTAACCAGGGAATCATCCTCCCAGTCCAGTTTAGGATCATTTCTGCTGTCTTTTAGAAGACAGGTATTAAGTAAATCCCAGCAGTACTGTGGTCTACATATTTAGTCATCTACAATGACCTTCTAGTTTACAGTGAATTCCTATATTTTCCATATGACTGCCTTTCTCCAAAACAGGTTTATCATTTCTTTCTTTCTTTTTAAGTATTTATTTATTATGTATACAATATTCTTTCTGTGTGTATGTCTGCAGGCCAGAAGAGGGTGCCAGACCTCATTACAGATGGTTGTAAGCCACCATGTGGTTGCCGGGAATTGAACTCAGAACCTTTGGAAGAGCAGGCAGTGCTCTTAACCACTGAGCCATCTCTCCAGCCCCCCTCATTTCTTTCCATAGTGCCAATCTGGCTTGTTATTATATTGTTTAGTTCTCGGCAATTTGCTGATAGGCACTCAGTAGAGAGCATCATTACATGCCATGTCCTCTTGTGAAATGGAGCAGGTGGAGGGTGGTCTGATGTGGGATTCCCCTCTGTATGCTGTGAATACCATTGGTTAGTAAAGAAACTGGCTTGGCCTGGTAGGGTACAACAGAGCTAGGCAGGGAAAACTAAAATGAATGCTGGGGGGAAGAAGGCAGAGTCAGAGAGAAGCCATGTAACCCCACTAGAGCCAGACAAAACTTTACCCAGTAAACCACAGTCACATGGCCATACACAGATTACTAGAAATGGGTCAAATTAAGATGTCAGAGTTAGCCAATAAGAAGCTAAAGCTAATGGGCCAAGCAGTGATTTAATTAATACAGTTTCTGTGTTGTTATTTCGGGAGTCTTGGTAACCAGGAAACAAGCAAACAAGACAGTCTCCCACTACAGTGGGTAATTTCTCAGAACAAGCACCCATGGTGCAACAGGATTGTCACACGGTTATGCTACAGATTGAAAAGCAAAGGTGGCTAGGATACAACCCTGCCTTCAAGATGCTTACACCCAGAGATAACGGCTAAAAGTAAAAGCTTGCAGGGGAGATAGCACTAAGCAAAACCCATTTTAAAGACTGTAAAGTGAGAAATGAGCACCCTTGGCTACTGCATCTCTTTGCTAGTACTTGGCAATACTGAGAGACATCTGGCAGAGGGGCTGCCTAAAGGGGTTATGAGTTGTTCATTTCTGCATAAAGCAACAGTGGAGCCGTAATTTTTCTTTTCTTCATGTCAATCAGCAATGTGGGCTTTCTCCCGTCCACATACTGAGCTGCTGACACTCCTCATCTTTGTTAAGAAGAGTCACAGTGTTGCTGGCAGGTGTGTGGTCACCTTTACCCTTTCTGCATGCTCATGTGATTTTTACAAGATTAAAAATGCATGTCATTAATCCCCAGGGTCCATGAACCGGAGTGTGTGTGTTTATGCAGCTGCGGAGTCCCAAGACACCCATTTGGAAAGGGCATAAATGTTCTGAATGTACCTTTTATGCAAGTCAGAAAATACAGAGAATCTGGATTAGGAAAAGAAATGTTTAGCCGGCAGCCTTGCTAACATGTCACAGCAAGATGACAGTGGCTGGCACATCTACACAGTGGAAAGACAACTGTTTCAAACACTCCTTTGGAGACTACAATCACTACGTGGACTATTCCAGGCATTTACTCTTGAGTTTTGTGGGAATACAACACTTAGTATTCATTTACTTGTTAGTTTGTGATCTGTTTAATTTATGAGTATTAAAAGAATCTATCTTCATTTTCATGTACTGTTTTAAATGAGTTCTCCCCTGGAGACTGTCATACGGGCATAGTGTTCTAGCTTTATTTCTATTGCTATGATAAACTCTGGCAAACTCAGCTTGGGGAAGAAAGGGTTTATCTGGCTCACACTTCCATATCACAGCACCTCATCATGGTAAGTCAGGACAGGAACACAAGCAGGAACCTGGAAGCAGAGGCCATGGAGGAACACTGCTGACTGCTTGTTCTCATGGCTTGTTCAGCCTTCTTATAGCACCCAGGACACTCTCCCCAGACATGGCACCACCCACAGTGGACTGGCCCTTCCCACATCAGTCATCAATCAAGAAAATGTCTTCACAACTTGCCCACAAGCCATTCTGATGGAGGCAATTCCTCAATTGATGGTCCTTCCCAGATGACCTCAAGCTTGTGTCAAGTTGACAAAAACTAATCAATACACATATATTTTTAATTATAATCACCCGTCAATCATCCCCCCCAACCCTTCCCAGATATAGCCCGCATGAGTCCATTTTGTGGTGTACATATTTAACTGGAACTCACACAGAAAGGGGCTTCCTGTTTGCCCAGCTGCTGGGCTGCACCTACTTCCTGTTTCCTTCAAGCCTCCTGATAGTGCTTCCGATGTCTAGGTCACTTCCAGTTGCTAAGCAACTCCGTAACTGCAGCTCACATTCTCTCCGCAGACTAAACCCAGTCACACTGGGAAGCGGATGAGATGAGAAAGACCCCTCTTAAAGAGGACTGGAGTAAGGAAGTGCAACCTCCCAAGTGTAGCACCTTAAAACAATGAGTATTTGGTGATTTTGTTATAAGTATTTGCCTGCATGTGCAGTGCCCACAGGGACCAGTAGAGGGCCCTCTGGAGCTGAAGTTATAGATGGTTGTGAACCCCCATGTAGGCGTTGACAACTGAACTCAGATCCTGTGCAAGAGCGGCCAATACTCCCAAACACTGAGCCATCTCTCCAGGCCATACTGAGATTTTGAAGCTGAAGGAGATGAAGAGAACGTCAGAATCAGACAGGCCTCTCCGGCCTTCCTTTCCATCTTTTGTTGTTTTCTGTGGACCAGAAATCTGAAATTTCCCTACATCCCTCCTCTTTTGAAGCATGCCATAAAATCTCAGGGGCCTTGCTCTAGCTCTTGCCTCTTCCCTTGAATATCCGCCTGTGACCGTTTTCCTTCCCTAAATGGCAATCAGGCAGTCTAAGAGAAACCTGAACAGATACTGCCAAGTTCCACCGTTCTATGCTGTTCACTGTCATTAGATTACATCTTTTTGCCTCCTATTATACTTCTGCTCATCAGCCCATAAAACCATTTTCCCTGGGTCTCTGGGTCTACTTGTCTGAAGGCACCCATATTGTCAGTAGTAGTGCGCTGTAGCCTGAGGACATAGCTCCATGCTGCTGTTTGCAGCAGACTAAGGAGCTCTAGTCTAAGACCTACTCGAAGAAGCCAGGATTTTTTTTTTTTTTAATTTCACTACAGAAAAGAATTCCAGGATCATTCAGTATGGAGCTGAGTTGGTTTATTAAGAGATTCTTAACATCATTTTAATGAGAACCATCAGGAGGAGAGAGCAAGGCACTCAGGAAAAGAAAAACACCATCCCAAGTGTGCACGACGGCTTCTCGATAGAGTCCCGTTTAAATGCCTTCGCAGAGATGATTTTGACGACTTCCGAGCTACATCCCAATGGCTCTTCCTCCTCTCTTCTTGGTAAATGAAGTTATGCCTGATTCCAGATAAGCCTTAGCAGGGTCACAGCTGATACGGTTAAAGCACGTGTCCCAGCACTGTACAGGCTGTTCTTGGGAGACCCCTAGAACGTTACAAGGAAAGGAGGCCACACACACTGAGATCTTAAGCTTGGTTCGCTACTGTCTTGGTATTCATATTTAAAGCACCTCAGGTAAAGCGAAGTGGTCTCTGGAGGCAACCACAATCGCCAATGTTGTTAACTGCTGGAGCTCTTTCCTCTCAGCTGACAGGCTTTGTGCAAGCAGCCTGAGAAAGGGAAGTTTCACATCTACACAAAGAAGAGCACTGCCTGAAGGAAGGCGGAGAGACACAGGTGCTGGCTAATTTCCTGTCAACTTGACACAAACTACAGTCACCTGGGAGGAAGGAACCTCGAATGAGAAAATGCCTCCATAAGATGGAGCTGTGGGCACACCTGCAGGGCATTTTTTAAGTTAGGGATTGATGGAAGAAGGTACAACCCATTCTGGGTGGGGCCATCCCTGGGAAGTGGTCCTGGAGTCTATAAGAAAGCAGGCTGAGCAAGCCATGAGGAGCATTTCAGAAAGCAGCACCCCTCCATGGCCTCTGCTTCAGTTCCTAACTCCAGGTTCCTGCCCTGATGTCCTTCAATGATAGATGATGTGGAAGTGCAAGCCAAATAAGCCCTGTCCTCCCCAAGTTCTTTTGGTTATGATGTTTCTTTAAAGTGATGGCAACCCTAAGATAAGGGTGATATATCTGTCAGTTCAAGAATTCCCTAAGATGGCCAGCTAACCACTGGAAGCCAATGCAGAGGATGGCAAAGGACTCTCACAGCCCTCAGAAAGCAGCCACCCGCCTGATACGCTGGTCTACATACTTAGGCCTTTGTCATCCATGGCCATCAAATAACAGCTGCTGTTGCTGTAGCCACCTAGTTCATGGTACTGGCTGACAACAACCCCAGCAAGCTGGCACTTTCCTGGTGACTCTAAAGTGATCTATGGAGTCGATGCTAAAGAATGGTAAGTCAATACAGGCGTGTCCTTTCTAAAATCCTACACGAGTAAGCCCCCATCTCTATCAAAGACCTTCAGCAAGCAACCTGAGAGACCAGAGAGAGAGAGAGAGAGAGAGAGTTAAGGACAAACATCCTCTGTTTATCTATCCACTCATGCAGATTTTTTTCCACCAATATTTCTTTGAGAATCAAACATCAGACTCTAGCTAAACTCGAAATGTTTTCCACATCAATTGAATGACAGTACTTGTTTCGTGCTGGTCAGGAAATACAAAGCCAAACTCATGTATTAAGGATGAACAATGAGAAAATCTGGCTGACCTTCAAAACAGCATTCTTGTAGCAAAGGCTATTATTGTTCAAAGAGCTTCCCAGGGAATGTCATACTAATTCCTTAGACTGAGTCATTTGGAAATTTTGCCGGACCAGACTTTGAATAACACACTTTTGGGAACAAAGGAGAGTGGGTAGATGACATCACTGTTTCCACCACCATCCTCTCTAACACCCCCTTGGGGACACTGCACGATATGGGTGGCCAGATCATTGCCCCACTGAATGATACCGTGAAAGATGAATCAAAACGCCGTGACTTTTTTTCTGATCCTTTTCCCAAGCTCTAGCCTCTGGACGTCATAGCATTTTCTTTTAATAGCTTCCTTTTTTTCCCCAGAATTTCTTGTTATTGTGTTTTTGCTAAAATTTCAAGAAGCGTTAATTGAATACTGGAAGTGATAGCTAGCTAGACTCACACATCTTCGTAGAGCTATAGAAAGCTGCCTTTGGGTGCAAACAAGCTGCCAACAGAATATGTCCACAGCCTATGTCTCTTCGATGGTGACCTAGTAAGGGCCACTTCACACCACTAGCAGAAAGTTAACAATGAGATAATTCTCACACCTTTTCTTTTGAAATGCCTATGTTTTCGTTTAATTACTGAGTTCAGCCTCCTGACAACTTTAAATGGCTTCCTAGAACTGTTTCTGCAATGTGAGGTGCCATGCTGGATGGGTGGTTAGTGGGGGATGATGTCGGGGCTATACTTAAGGATAAGAAAGCTTTGAGAAGGTGGATGCCTTCCAGTCAAATTGGTCTTTCATCAAATATTCACTGATTCCCTAACAAGCCAAATCAAGATCATCAGGAAGGGTGGACACTTGTCTCTAGCAAAGGGAACTGGAGGGTTACACTGCAAAAGATTTCAAATGAGACCGTCTTTATCTTCCCTCTTTCCATATCAGAGGAGAGCCTCCTAAAACATGTAGAACTTCTGTGATTTTTCCATGCTGGCCAATTGGCTACTGTATCAGCTCCTTCTCATCTCTGTGACCATGCAACTGAGAAGTAACTTAAAGGTGCTAGGACTGATCTGGGCTCAGGTTTCAGAGGATGAAGTTCATGTTTGTTCAGTAACATGCACTTACAGAGGCCATTGTGACAACAGGAACGTGTGGCAGAGAGGACAGCTATGTCACACAGATATTTAGGCAGATCATTGTGACAGCAGGGACACGTGGCAGAGACATGGCAGGCAGGAAGCAGAGAGAAGGGGGCTGACTCACATCAAGGTAGAAAGAAAGTAGAATCTTAATGGGGAAGATACAGCCCCCAAAGGCACACTCCAACTACCTGCTTCTCACCTTCTTCCTTTTACGCCTCCTGATAATGCTATTAGATTATGAATCCATCAAGGAAATAACCCATTGATTAGGTCAGAGCCCTCCTGTCTTAATTGTCTTGGAGCACCTCATGGAAGCATTTCTTAGTCAAGTTGATAATATGTTACTTCTGTCTATCACATTCAGAGCTTGCTATGGGTCTCATTTCTCAAATTGTTTATTTTTTTCTGGGAAGCCTTTCTACAACTCTCTAATCTTTCTGACACATTCTGGATAGGACTGGAAATCCCAAGCTCTTCATTAAGAGTCCAAGCGGAGACAGCCCTTTGACTCCTTACCATCATTGTGAGCATGGACTCTTCAGACAAAGGCCCAAGAAAATCCACAGGCAGTGGAGACTCTGATCGAAAGGAAAAAGCGAATTGCAACCATACAGGAATTTTCTGGTTTGTGTGGCTACTGTTCTGTTTTGTCCTAAGAGCCAAAGACGGTTCAGAAGTCATTTTTTTTTTATTTGATTTTTCGAGACAGGGTTTCTCTGTAGCTTTGGAGCCTGTCCTGGAACTAGCTCTTGTAGACCCAGTTGGTCTCAAACTCACAGAGATCCGCCTGCCTCTGCCTCCCGGGTGTTGGGATTAAAGGCGTGCACCACCAACGCCCGGCCAGAAGTCATTTTTAAATAAGAAACATGAACTGAGGTTCAACTAAGTGGTGCAACAGTTTCCCAGCATATGAGAATCCCTGGGTTAAATCCTCAGCACTACAACTAAATATACAGGTAGACAAACAGATTATATACATATATATACACATTGTTGATAAAAGAGGTGACAGATGTTATAAGAAACAATAAATCATATGAAGAACAGATGGTTCCCGCCTTTAATTCCAACCCTAGAGAGGAATATAAAACAGGAGGAGACAGCTCTCAGACATAATCTCATTCTGAGATTCCTGAAGGCAGGATCGCCATTTCATACTGAGGTAGAGATAAGAGCCAGTGGCTGACTGTTTTGCTTTTCTGACCTTCAGGTTGAACCCCAATATCTGTCTCTGGGTTTTTATTAATCATACTACAGATAGATAGATAGATAGATAGATAGATAGATAGATAGATAGATAGATAGATAGATAGATAGATAGATGAGAGTAAAGACCGGTAGATGAAAATAAAGTTAGATAAGAGTGAGATAGAACAGTATAAACAGATGATAGATGAGAGAGAGAGAGAGAGAGAGAGAGAGAGAGAGAGAGAGAGAGAGAGAGAGAACTATAGGTAAGATACTACCATTGCCACACAGGGTTATAAACTTCAAGATGTTTGCCAAACCTTCATTCCCTTTTTCAGTCCCTTCGAAAACATGCAATAAAAGGGCTGACACACACGTTGGACTGGAGAGCTAGCTCATTGGTTAAAAATACCTTCTGCTCCCGTAAAGGACTCAAGTTCAGATCCTAGCACCTGTGTTGGGTGGCTCACAATTCCCTGTAATTCCAGCTCTGGGAGATCTGATGCTCTCTGTCCTTTTGGCACCTAGACTCATGTGTCCCCACCTCCCACTCACATACATGTAGATAAAAATAAATATGCTTTTTAAAAGTTTTTTGTTGCTTGTTTCCTGACTCTCATCGGCTTCAGAAGAGAGTGAGGCAGAGCTGCTAGGAGCACATAGCCAATGACTTTGGAGCAACTGTACACAACAGCCTCCTGAAGTTAGTTACTTCAAAAACATGTATGTGCTACCTTCCAGTTCTCTAAGAAGCCCAGGCTGCCTTGACTCATTTCTCTGCATGAAGACTCACAAAGCCAAGACAGCATCGGCAGATTAAGCTTCCATTGGAACATGCTAGGTGAGAATCTGCTTGCTTGACTTACTGACAAATTTCAGTTCCATGTGACTACAGGACTGTGGTTCCAGCTCCCACACTGGCAAGGTGACACGTTGACTTTCAAGAGTTTCACTTCCCTTTCTAGATAAAGACTCTGCTTTTCTTTGGCTACCACCTCTTCTGGAGGTGATATCCCACCTTCCACTTCCAATTTAAGGAGCCAGGCTCTACCTAGATAATTTATGATCATCTCTTCTTTTAAGACCAGGCAATTAGTGATCTCAATTATGTATTCACTGGGCTTTTTGGTCAATGTGATGGTTGCTGTTTGAATAGCCAGGGTCTTACAGAAACATTCTGAGAATTCTGTTACCACAATGAAAGGCAAGGCCTCCATCCCACTATACACAATAAAAAATTAAACAGACTTTGCTGTCTTAAAACATCAGCAGAGGGCCCAAAGACAGAGAAGAAATAATCATGTCCAATAGCACACATTGTAATGATTTGTTAGGTGTTTGCTTGACAAGAACAAAATGGGTTTAGGCAGTATTAGACCACACACATACACACCCCATTTCTCTTCAGTGATAGAAGTTTCTAGTGCTGAGGATTATTTCCTAGAGTGGTGATCATTCTGAGCTTACCTATTAGCTCTAATGCAACAGAAAGGTTAGGCAGGCTTCTTCCAGCCTCCTACCTACGATCCTCCCCAGCATCTCCATGTTTGGGCTTCTCATTCTGGACACAGGGAGAGCACTTCTCTCAGGAAGATCTTGGGGCTTCTTTCAGAAGAAGGTCAGATTTCAAGAAGGTCCAGATTTTGTGATCTACATCAGGAAAACAGAAGGTAAGGAGTTAGACTAGTGTGGAAAGGGACCATATTTGAGGTCATATAGTCTTACCCCCTCACAGCCAAGCTTGCCATGCTATGCACTAACCACCTCTGCCAACCTCTGCTGGCCCTGAGAGATGGAGAAAGAATAAAAGTAGTGTAAATGGAGACTGTGCTTCCATTTCCTGGCCACCCAGACCCAAATAATCACACAAAAGCTATATTAATTACAGCACTGTTTGGCCAATGGCTCAGGCATATTCCTAGCTAGCTCTTATATCTTAAATTAACCCATTTCTATTATTTTATATTTTACCATGAGGCTCGTGATTTGTTACCTCATGAGCTACATGGCATTTCCCTGACTCCACCTTCTTTCTCCCTGCATTCAGTTTAGATTTCCTACCTAGTTATATTCTACCCTGCCATAGGCCAAAGCAGCTTCTTTATTAACCAATGGTAATAAAATATATTCACAGCGTACAGAGGGGAATCCCACAGCCAAGAAGCAGCTGGCATAGGCCTCCATAATATGGAGAAGTGGAGCAATTTTCTCCAGAGCCATGGTTGCCATCTTGCATTGTACTAGACTGTCCCAAACTGGAAAAAGTTCTCTAGCAATCCCACATTTCATCTAGGGGTAGTGGAAGAGCCACCCAACACAGGAAGATCAATATATCACAACAATAAACAATAAAACTGCCTTATGACCTCCTAAGTTTAGTCTATTCAGCAAATAGATATGTGTGCCATTAATTATTGGCATAAAACACTGGAGTCATCATATTAATTATGATGAGATCACCTCTCACCCTTCTCCCTACCTATTAAAGCAACATTGGATTTTCCCCCTTTAACTGACTGTTTGAGACATCCTTTAACATTTCCTGAAAAGTCATCTCCTTGTGACTTCAGGCAAATGCCAAGATAATGCTACCTTCCTTGGTTCCAGGTTGTAAATACATATTCTGAGAGACAGTGGACAATGTGGCATACAGTCACTTCCAGCAGAACAGTAAAAAGGTTAATGGAGGTTTTCCTCAAGGCCTCATCACCTTAGGAGACAGGTTGGATTAGATTTGACCCTCAAGCCCACCATCGGTGCCCCCCTTTCACAGGGAACCTGCTGCTTCACAGGGTAACTGGATCTCATGGAGACAATTTGAAATAATGTTCATATGTCAGCTCCCAGGCTCAACCACAGTCACCCATTCTTGAACCTGTGTTCATTGTTGTCCTGTTGTATATTTTACTCAGCTTGCAGCCAAAGAGTGCAACTTTCTCCACCCAGCCCTGCTCACCCCCAAGCCAAGTGCTAAGACTACCTTATGGAAGCTCCTCGGTGACATTTTAACAGAAACGCTTTACCATTTTGGGGCATCTCCAAAGAATAAACGGTGAGTTGGAGTACACTACCATCAAACACAGCTCAATTTATACACCATTGCAACCTTTGGTATCTATAAACCCTGCGTACAAATAGAGTGTTCATAGCCTATCACTACACTAAAAGTCTTCTTAATAGAATACGTAATTTAGAAATCTAAAAGTGCATTTTAATTGCCCACAAATGAGATTTTAAAATACCAGGCAGTAACAGGAATGTAAAATATAAGCAATTAGATGAATTAGGCTGTTAAAATTGATGACTTAAATAGCAATTTGTTGGCTAACTAACACAAACCTCCACAAATGTGCATGCTGTTATTTTATTTTATTTTTATTTTTATTTTTTTTCGAGACAGGGTTTCTCTGTGGCTTTGGAGTCTGCACTGGAACTAGCTCTTGTAGACCAGGCTGGTCTCGAACTCACAAAGATCCGCCTGCCTCTGCCTCCCGAGTGCTGGGATTAAAGACGTGCGCCACCACCGCCCAGCCATGCTGTTATTTTAAAGTTGTGTCTCACAGAGGCACACCGCCACATTTATATTGGGCAGTGTCACTGTGGCTGTGTGGGGCAGAGAGCATTTGCTGTCTACAGCCATCTTCATTGTTTGTTTGCCTGCTTTCCTCACCCGTTCTTCTCAAGCTGCTGTCATCTGCTCTCCGGCCTTTCCTCAGCCTGAATCAATCAAGCCTTTTCTGACTTCTTGTCCTACTTAGATATCTGTTTCTGTGTCATCTAAATAGACCGAGAACTTGGGGTTTAGATTTGGGGGACTTTGTATACCAGTTTTCCCTCCTGCTTTGCATGTTAGTTCACCAGACTTACCCCGCTGATAGCATTTGTTTGATTTACTTTGGATTTCTGGGGCTAATAAGACTTCAGTTTCAAGACAGGTTGAAGGGTCCGTGTAAGGTGCTGACACAGAACTTAGCAAATGTGGCTTCCTTTTTCTTTGTTCCTTACAACTCTTTCTCTTTATGGTGGTGGGCACTGGACTCAGGACTTCACTTACCGTACATTAGGCAAGCCCCTACCACCACCTCCCTGCAGTTTTTCATTTCCCCATGTCATCATGGCTCCACGTCAGCCTGTCTGCCCGTGCATTCCCTTTCCTTGTGCCTTACACTAGCTCCGAAGCTTTATGAAAAAGGAAGTTTTGATTTCTATTGGAGTACTCTTCTGTGCCATATGTTTTGCTCTTTGGAATATTTGGTGACCTTGGCTTCTACTATTCTAAATAGAAAAATGTATTGAAATCTAACTCATTTGTGGTACTGCATTTCAGTAAAAACAGCTGTGTGCAATGTGATCTTTCTGAAAAAAAGATCGATCTCTCCATATAAAGCATACACATGTAATATATAATAGAGAGATACTTACAAATCTATCTGTATAGATATAGATGATATAGATAGATACAGATAAAATTAGTCTGCTTCTCTGTTTCCGTGCTGACCAAAACCAACTTGGGAGAAGAAAGGGTTTATTTCAACTTCTACTTGCTTCCACACATAGTCTGTAGTTGAGGGAAGCCAAGGCAGGAGACCTGAGGCAGAAACTGAAGCAGAGGGCACAGAGAAACACCATGTCCTGGCTTGCTTCCAGGCTTACACACAGTTCCCTTCCCTTTCTTAGATCTCCTAGGACCACCTGCCCAAGAGTGACAGCACCCAGAGTGGGCTGGAGCCACCTGTGTCAAACAACAACCAAGCAAATGCCCTCACAGACATGCCTACAGGCATTGTGATGGAGGCATTTTATCATTGAGAGAGTCCCCACTCCCAAGCATGTCACACTGACACACACTCTCTCCCATGTCTGTGGGGGGGACAGGTTTATAAACACTAGCAAGTGCTCTCAGATCTGCCTTGGGCAGAAAGACAACACGGTGGTGCCATCCACCATTGATAATGGCATGCTCTCCTGGCTGCCACTAGCTGGACGTCCTCAATGCAGTGGGAGAGAGAGCTATCACGTATTTACAGTGTTAAGCCTTTAGCTTTACAGGGTGTCGCTGTGGTGATTTCACTGCAGAAAAAAGGACAACTGAAGCCTGAGGGAGTTAAGGAGTTCTTTGGCATCACACAGCCCCTAAGTGTCCAGAAGGTGAGCTGAGATTCCATTCTCACTGGAACAAAACCCAAAAGAGTAAACAATGTAATATTTTACAATTTAAGACTAATGTGCTAGTGTAGAGATTGCTTTAAAGGTTTAATTGAAAAGCAAAATGAGGGAGCTGGAGAGATGGCTCAGTGGTTAAAACACTGGCTGCTCTTCCAGAGGTCCCAGGTTTCACTTCCAGCACCCACAAGGTGACTCATAGCTATTTGATAATTCCAGGGGATCTGATACCCTCTTCTTGCCTCTGTGAGCACTGCATGCATGTGGTACATAGACATACAAGCAAGCAAAATAATCATACACATAAAAGTAATCTTGTTTTTTTAAAAGAGAGATTTCTAAAATGGCAAAGTTGACTGTTCTGCATCAAAATAACATAACACTATGAGTGCATAATTGTCAAGCATACAATAAACTAGGGTGTTCAGCAAAGCTAGAGGGACACACCAGATCCCAAAGGGAGGACAGGAGGAAGAAGACTGGGATGGCCGGAAGGACTGGCCAGTGTGTTATGTAGATGACTGGCAGCGTTGCATCCTACAATTCGCCTTGTTAGAAGTGTTTCCCAGGGCATTAGACTGATATCCCAATGCCCAGAGACTTTTCTTTCCACAGCCTTGACTTTTAAAAGCACAGTTTAACTCAGATGCCCTTGAAGTCAAATTGAACCCAATCAGCAACATCAGTTCCAACATCTCAAATGCCTCTAAGGTCCCCACTGCCAACTCCGATTGTAAGCCGGAGCAGATGCCTGGGTTCAGACTGATGGAAATCACCACCATTTACCAATGGTTCATTGTTTGTTTTCAGTTCCTGCCTCCCCTGGCGCAAAGGCACAGTCTTTAGCATGATTGGAAGTGTCTCCTTACAGGCCAGCTGATGGTGCTTGACTTTCATCGGAAAGGGCTCTTCAAGCACAGCCTCTAAGAGTCAACTTCTTTAAATCGAGGCTGATTGATGAAATCACCTCAGCCTGGCACTGCACCTTTCATCCAAACAAGACAAGCTCCTTCTCTAATGGATCCAGCTTTCTCTTGGAGCAGTGGTAAGCTGTGTCAACCCAAACCAAGTTGGAAGGACAAGGCTGGCATTTGAGTGTGAACTAGAGGGAGTGTGTTGGGAGCTGTTGGAGGCTATGGACCCCCATACCCTGAATTCCCTGCGAGCGGCTTGTTTTCCCTGTGTTTGCAGCTGCTCTGAGAAAAACAACTTGACGGCAGGCTGGTGGGTCTGCAGCTGAAAGATCCCGAGCGCTAGCTTCCCCTGAGCACACTAAATTTGGCACTCGTGTATCAAGAGTGACCCATGTCTCTGTGTCTCTCTGTCTCTGTCTATATGTGTGTGATTTTAAGTCTCGAGCTTGGTTCCTGGCTCACGCAACCAGTCCTGTAGTGCAGGACCGTAAGTTTTTAACAGAAGGGACGCCAGGAAGTAAGTTGGTTACATTCTACGTGCTTGGGGCCAAGGGCTGGCATCAAGGGTGGAGTCTGTCTCAGGCCGTCTCTGTCCCGCCAAGCTGGCACCATTTTCTGGGAAAGCCTTTTGGAAATTATTGATACCATGGCTGGGTGTGTCCCAGAACGTTCCCCACCTTTCTTCTGAGAACAAGAAGCCTATTCTTCCACAGAAGGATTTTCAGTGTGTGGTCCGTGGAGCTTTGCCATGGACCCATGGCCGATCTGAAATCTGCACTTTAAGTTGTAGAACTCTAGATGAGGGATGCACTTTCCACTATAATTTACATTGAGAGTGAGGACGGCCTGTCACTATCTTCTCCCAACTGTCCTTTTGGTGGATCTTGTGGCACGGATGCCTAAGGGTACCCCAGAACCTGTGAGAAGAAGACATATTTGCGCTGCGTTTGACAAATGGTGGCGTCTCCTGCATGGAAGTGCCTGTGACTGTTTTTAATTTTCATTGTTTTTATCGTATTTAGACATGGCCAAATGTTCAGTGTGGTTTTTCTGCACAGCTCCAACCTCTCTGTGGGCAGGGATTGGACTCATCGGTTTCACCGCGTTGACCCAACAGGTAAAAAGCTCCCCAGAGTGTGGTCTGAGCCTGTGTTTTACAGGTGTGGCTGCTAGCCCCATTCGTGTCCGCCTCCAGCCACAGCTCAAAACTTCACACCCTAGTGCGCGTTATGAAAACATGCACAACTCTAAACTGTGTTTCATCTTTCAGGAATACTTTTTTTTCTAAAAAGTTGGCTGTTAAGTATCATAGCAAGAGATGTGGAGTTTCTGCCAGCACCCTCACTAGACTCACCGCTTTCTTTTAAGTATTATGTATTTTGATCATGTCTTTTCCCCTCCTCTAATTCCTCCCAGATCCTTCTCACCTCCCTACCCACCAAACTTCATTCCCTTTCTCACTTTCTAAAAATAAAGAAGCAAAATAAAAATAAAACTGGGGAAAGCAACAAAAAATGAAAATCAAAACAGACAAGCTAAAAAATTCAATAAGACAACAAGAACCAAGACAAGACAAAATCACACACATGCGGAGTCCATTTTATGTTGACCAACTCCTCCTAGGCAAGAGGCCTGTCCTGGAGTGTGGATGATATCCCCAGTGACACCCCATTAGAGAAGACTGCCCTTCTCTCCCAGAAGGTATCAGTTGTGAACAGCAGGACTCTGTGTTCACTTTCCCTTCTCAGGGCTGGGATTTTGTCTAATTTGAACCTCTGCAGGTCTTGTACATGCTGTCACCATCTCTGTGGATTCATATGTGAACAGTGATCAGGAAACAAACTCAAGAGATTCCCCGACAGGCGAGAAGCCTGGAGCCTTCGATACTGCCTTTCTTTGGAGGACAGAGTAGCTTTTTTTCACACTGATATGAAATAGCACATTCGCCATCGGATGTTTCTGGCTGCCCCACCATGTTTATGATCAGCACTTGGACACTTCCTCTGCCTCTGAAGTTGTAGTGTACCCTTCGTGACTAACGACTTGATTGGAATGCAAAATGTCTTCTAAAATGTGTTCTAAAAGTGGACCCAGCCAAAGCATGCTGCTGAAGTGGTCATTTCTTCAAAGCGACCATGAGTAATTCAGGATGACGCCCCTTCATTTTCATAGTCTTACAACGTTTTTATCCTTGCACTGTGGGTATGTAGTCTAAGGTCTGTCTACGTGAATGCTGAAAAAATAGAAGAAAATCCTCTTATTACAACCTGAAGATAACATACTTCTTAGCACACTGCTAAACTGCTTGGCTAAATACTCCACAGGACCACTCCCAGCTGGTACCCAAATGCTCCAAACTTGCTACTTTTTATCCCTAGAAACTTGTCAGGAACTCAGACTCAATTTTCTGGGTGATTGCTGGGGTAAGACTCACTAAGTTATTATCTTAATCTTGATATCCTAAATGATCATTTCTTGTATTTAATTAACCCATCTTGTATGTTCTTGGTGGTAAATTGTCACTGAAATGCACCAGAAGGTGGCGCTGTTTCATTGAAGTTAAACTACACCACCCTGACCTAGGCCAGCCTTAGATTTGATGTAAAGTGTTAATGAAGCCTGTGCCAAAGACACCAAGGCAGAGGTTTGTGTGTGTCCCTGTTCATAATGCTGTCATTCTGCCAGACAGGAAAAGCTAAGTGGAAAAAAAGGAGGAAAAGTGTGCCTCTTCCTTATGTGGGAGGTTCTGGGGAAGTCGTTTTAAAGAACAGGAACGTAAGAATGTGCTAGAAGAAAGAGGATGCGAAGTAGACTGCTCCCCGTCTGTAGACAGGATTTAGTCTTCAAGTTAGTCATCAGCGACACTCTCCTCTGGGGTTTGAGCATTCTGCAGGGAGGAGATACCCAGTGTCTGAGCCAGTGGACTGAAGTGTCTGGGGACTTATTGGGGACACAGATGCTCCTCCGGCTGCTTAGAGTGCAGAGGACAGGAGAGAAATGCAACAGCCATGTCTAGTGGCAAGTCATAGTCAGGAGCTGGAGTCACCTTCGCACCTCTCTGCTCCATGCAAAGAGAGCCTGGACTCCATGACTGGAAAGCAAGGAGGCGGGCTCCCGTAAAAGTACCCCTCCTAGTCAGGCCGGTGGAAGAGCACGTCCTTCATTCCAGCACTGGGGAAGCAGAGGCCTGTGAGTTCAAGGCCACACTGGTCTACAAAGCGAGTTCCAGGACAGACTCCAAAGCTAAACAGAAAACCCTGTCTTGAAAAATAAGCAAACACCACCAACAAAATACACATCCCAGCACCTCACTCATAAGTGTGCTTAAAGCACAATTAGTAAAAACTCAAAAACAGATATTGGGGTTCATCCTGAAGACCAGAAAAGCAAAGCAGACAGCCACTGGCTCTTACATGGACCTCAGCCTGAAAATGGTGATCCTGCCTCCAGGAAACCTAAGAATGAGACAAAGATGGAGAGCTGTCTCCTTCCATTTAATAACCCTCTCTAGTTCTGGGATTAAGGGTGTGAACCACTACCACCTGGTTTCTATGGCAAGATAGTGTGTCTACTGAAATTAAAGGTATGTATCATTGCTGCCTGGTCTGTAAGGCTGACCAGTGTGGCTGTTTTCTGATCCTCAGGCAAGCTTTAGTAATTAAAATACACACAAAATACCACTATAGGTGCTTGCTCAGAAAATGCAGATTTGGAAATGAGTTATACATTTACAAGCAGGCAGCCCCACCTTTCACTAATGTATATATAGGAATAAATATATATATATATATCCATTAAAATCCAGTAGCTGTATAATGTCTAGTGCAAAAGCCCTTGAGAAATAAAAAGGAATTTTCCCAGATGCAGAATTTCTTCTGGGTTGTGAGTCATCTTTCTGCACCCAAGGGTCCATCTCTGGAGATGCGACCAACAGCAGATTGAAAAACTGTGCATCTGTACTGGGCATGTCCAGACTAGCCCCTTGTCCTTATTAACTAAGTAACATATTGCATTTCTATTTTATTCTGTGGGAACAGAGCGATGACGTGGGTAAGCACACTCGCTGTGTAAGCATGAAGTTTGGATCTTGTGAAATCTGGGCGTGGTGGCATGGTCTGTAACACCCCCTCCCCGCCCCGTGCTGGGAGAGCAGAGACAAAGTTTGAGATGCTTACCAGCCAGCTTGCCTACTAGACTAGCCAAAATGACCAAGTACAGACTCACTGAGAGACTCCGCCTCAAAACAAAAATAAAGTAGGAATGGTGGAAGAAGACATCCCATGTTGACTTCTGGCCTCCACAAGCACATGCATAGGCAATCACACCCACCCTACACACGCACGTGCACACACGTGCATGTATGCACATACATCATACTTGTGCTTGCACACACAAAAGCAATCCAGAGGTGATTTAAAGTGTTCAGCAAGGTGTGTACAGAATCTATGCAAATATATTTTACACAAGGGACTTGGATATCTAAACAATTTCACAGCTGCACCGTTCTGGAAGGGAGGATTATATGGTCAATCCTCTCAGCAAAAGTCGGTTCTGTGTATTTACAGCCAAACATTTTCTAAAATTCTCCAAACTATCAAATTGGGGAATCTTGAGTCATTCCCATCGTAAACAAGCGAGCAACAACAAAACCTTTCTAAGAATAGTAAAACTGTTCAGCCTGATTCAGTCCAGTGTGGACTCCTCAGCCATGCTGTGCTCAGACATAAAGATAGATAAAGAGATTGAAAGATGGCAGGTAGGTAGGTAGAAGGACAGGGGATTGATAGAAAAAATATTTTATGTGACAATTTGGCTTCCTCATCAGAGTTTATCTACATTAGCAATGGAGAATCGTAACAGTGTAATAACGTAATTCAGGTCATTCACACCCCTGATGTCTCATCGCAAGGAATCAGATAATTGAAGCAGCATTTGTTTACTCTACTTTACATTATCAAGTTAATTAAATCCGCTTTCCGTTTCCCCTTGCTAATGTAATGTGACCTCAATGCTATGTTCTAAGTAAATTGATTAGGAGACTTGGTTTGCATATGTAGTTCTTACAAATACAACCTGCAATGTCCCCACGCATTGCAAGCCAACATCATGATTTGAAGGCCTAATTAATTTATTCTTCAACAAGGTAAAGAGCAATGTTTCCACCTAATGGAATGAATGCATGAAATAATGCATGCACTCAAGTTAGTATTTAGATAAATATTAAAACAAGCCCATGCTTTCGTTTTCTGCCCATGTTTTCTGTTGCTGTGATAAGACGCTCTAACCAAACACAACTTGGAGAGGAAAGGGTTTATTTCATCTTACAGCTTAGAGTCCATCATCCAGGGAAGCCAGGGCAGGAGCTCAAGCAGGACCCTGGAGGCAGGAATTGCAGTGGAGACTACAGAGGCATGCTGCTCATTGGCTTGTTCCCCATGGCTTGCACTTTCTTATATATATCCCAGGGCTGCCTGTCCTGGGGTGGCAATGCTCAGTGCACTGGGCCCTTCTGCATTAATAAACAACCAAGAAAATGCCTCACAGACCACCTACAGACCCATGTGATGGAGGCAATTCCGCAGTTGAGGGTCCCTCTTCCTGGGTGTGTCATTGACAGCTGGGTATTGATCAGGGGTGCAGCATTCTTAGCTACTGATCCATCTCTCTGGCCCCTAATACAGCTATTCCTCATTGCATATGTTGACCTCTAGCTACAATAGTTTTGAATACTGGATCCTGGTCTTGTAAACTCTCAGTATGAGGGCATTCTTGATGGCTCTCTGACCAGCGTGAAAATAGTCACTGTTTTGAACCAGTCTGGTTTAGAACTTGCTATGTAGACCAGGTTGGCCTTGAACTCACAGAAATCTACCCTGTCTGGAATAAAGTCATGTGCCACCATGCCCAGCTAGTGCTCTTAGGAGAGGGGCTCTCTTACCCTTTTTCTATCTATAGCAAGAAGATGGCATCCCTGAAATAGTGGGTGGCATCTTGACCCTGAACTTCTAGGTTCTAAAGCTGTTAAAAATGAAGGTTCAAGTCATTTCTGCTGCAGTGGTCCCAGTGGGCAGTCTGAAAAGCAATCTGGAGACTGTGCACTGCTATCTCAACGTAAGGAGTCATGACATGCTGCCTGTCTAACACAGTCTCTTCCAACTGGGACCTACTTCAAGGGTTGGGAAAGCAACCAACTAAAATATGGAAAAAGACGATTAGAATTTCCAGTTATGTAAAAGCCAACGTCCTAGTTTACAGTCTATTGTTGTGATAAAATATTGGCCAAAAGCAACCTGGGTAGAAAGGGGCTTATTTCCTGTTACAGGTAACATCTATCATTGAGGAAAGCCAAGGCAGAAACTCAGTGCAAGAACTTGGAGGCAGGAACAGAAACAGAGACCACGGAGGAGCACTGCTTACTGGCTTGCTCGGCTGGCTTACTCAGCTACCTTTGTTATGAAAGTCCAGGCCCATCCACCTCAGACTAGCACTGACTACAATGAGCTGGGCCCTCCAACATCAGTGAGCAATTTTACAAATTGCCCCATGCTTTGCCCTCAAGACAATCTGTTTTGGGGAATTCTTCAGTTGAGGTTCTCTTTTTCCAAGTGATTCCACCAGGTGTCAAGTAGACAAAACTTGGGCATCCCGGCAAATAAATCCCAGAAATAGTTTTACTCAGTGATGGTATTTAATATATGCATTAAAGCTGTTGCCCTTTGGAAATCCTCCTGGAAAACAGACCTAGAGTTGACGCTTGAAGTGTCAGAAAGAGAGCCTGCAGGTGTCACAACAGAGAGAGTGACCATGGCATCCTAATACACCTGCACACATTCTCCAAACTATAATACTTTCTATATTATAGTGCTATAATTTCTTAAGAATCCATAAAATACGTTACCTCTACTGACGAAAGGAATGGTGCAGGTGTGCTTAAATGAAAGATCTTGAGATTGGGGAATTATTGGAAAAATTGAAATCCCACAGTCCTTGGTGAGCACGTGTGTATGTATGTACATGTATGTACAAAGGTGTGTGGACATACTTACTCGTGTGCAGTTTTGTCACATATGTGGATTTCTGTAGCCCACTGCAGTCAAGGGAAAGAACAATTCCCTCAACACAAGGATTCATTATGCTGCCATTCCTCCCCTCTCCCTCCCCCCAGCCTCCAGCGACCATTAATCTGCCTTCCACTCATGTAATTTTGCCATTTGAAGAACATCATATCAATGGAATCATTCAGTATATAACCTTTTGAGACATTTTCTTCCTCCTTGGCACACTTCTCTTGGGATCCATCCCAGATGCTGTATGCATTATTTTCCTGCCAAATGAAATAAACAGACTTATCCTGGCTGCAGAGTAGCTCAACCAGGCTATCTGCTTAGACTGTCTCAAGGCCTAAGTCAGCCCTTCACAGGCTGTGCTGATGAAACTGCTTCCAAGCTCTCTGGGGCCCTTGGTGAGGTTCAGTGTCCTTTGCACTGGGCGGGGGTTCTGAGTGCATCGTCCTTAGGCTCAAGGCGACCTACCTCCAGCAGCAGTGCGTACAGCCCCTTCATGTTTGGGAGCCTTTGGCTTCTCATGTCCCAACTGCTAACAACTCCAGCAAGAGAAAACAATCTCTTTTAAGCCTTCATTGTGATTAGACTGGCTTTCTCCAGATTCTACAGGATCATCTCCCCATTTTAACATCCATTTCCTTTACCTATATTTGAAAAAGAAATTTTAACCGTATAATGGAATATACATATTTTTATGAGGACATTCATCTGCCTACTGCACTGTGTATATCAATACCACATGGCCTGTAGTCTCCTTTTTATTGCCCAGTAATGTTCCATGGTGTGGGTATGACATGATGTCTTTAGTCCTTCACTTACCAAAAGACATTTGCAAATTTTCCAGTTTGGGGATGCTATGAATAAAGATATCATTGATATTCTCATCTGCGTGCTGATGTGAACATTATGGTTTTTTTTTCTATCTCTGGACTAATGTAGAGCAGTGGCACTACTGAGTAGGTTTGGCATGTGCATGCTCAGTTTCATGAGGAGCCTGTGAGCAATTGCCTACCCTGGCTGTGCCATTTCCACAGCCCCCAGTGGTGTCTGAGCGATTGCTTCTCTGCAGCCTCTCCTTACAGAGCTGTGGCCGTCACTCTTCTAGCTGTTTGGCTCCATGTGCCCCGTTCTGATTTAACTGAGACTGGTGCTAACAACGACAGCGCAGCCATCTCCTCTGCTGTTCTGTCATTCTCTTTGATGGAAGCCTTGTTTTCATCTCCGGCCACTTTTTAAAAAGATTATATATTTTTATATTATGTATAGAGTTGCTTTGTCTGCCTGTGTGTATGTGTGCCACATGCATGCCTGGTACCTTCAGAGGCCAGAAGGTCTTACTAGAAAGGCCATCCTGTGATGTCTTTTTTTAATTTATTAGTTTATATATTTATTTTATTTTTGGTTTTTTTCGAGACAGGGTTTCTCTGTAGCTTTGGAGCCTGTCCTGGAACTAGCTCTTGTAGACCAGGCTGGTCTTGAACTCACAGAGATCCGCCTGCCTCTGCCTCCTGAGTGCTGGGATTAAAGGCATGCACCACCACCGCCCGAATCATATAATCATTTCATTAGATGCTGAAAAAGCATTTGACAAAATCCAATAGCCCTTCATGATAAAGGTGTTGGAGAGATCAGGGATATAAAGAACATATCTAACTATAATAAAAACAATATATAGCAAGTCGACAGCCACAATCAAATTAAATGAAGAGAAACACAAAGTGATTCCACTAAAATCAGGAAGAAGACAAGGCTGTCCACTCTCTCCATATCTATTCAACATAGCACTTGAAGATCTAGCAAGAACAATAAGACAACAAAAGCTCAAGGGGATTCAAATTGGAAAGGAAGAAGCCAAACTTTGTTAATTGCTGATGATATAATAGTATATATAAGTGACCCCAAAAACTCTATCAGAGAACTCCTACAGCTGACAAATACCTTCAGTGATGTGGCAGGATACAGGATCAGCTCTAGAGAAATTGTATTTCAAAGTCATTTTTTTCTGGATCAATAATATGCAAACCCTAAAATAAAGGACCTGAGAAAACATGCCAGCTTTGGTGGTGTGATGCTGGCTTATTTGAAGCCTTCAGCACAGGAGCTCCCTGCAACTGAGTAGGTCTTGTGTCAATCCACTCCCCTACTGTGACTGTGACTCTGGGTTTTCCAGAATGTATCTGGGCCATCAGCTGGAGCTCCAGGTGGAAAGTGCGTCACTACCTCTTCTGGCTCCTCTTTTGCACCTATTTGTATTTCCTTTATTATTTGCATTTCTGCCCCACCCCCAAGGGGCTTGCCACTCCGTGAGCTTGTCTAGAGTTCCCTGCAGAATTCCTTTCTCGGGCATCTCTGACCATTTTCATTGTGGACGTCTGGAGAGATTTGTTGTCTCTGAACTACTCAGAAAGGGAGTCCCAGTTTACAAGACTTCAATGGGTGTGGCTTCCCCATCTTCCTCTTTTTTCTTTTTGATAAAGATCTTGTTCACTTCACGAATAATTTAAAAACATAATACCTAAGTATATATTTATAATTTTTGTTGGGTTGGTTTTTTGAGACATTGTCTCGAGCACCAGTCCAGGCTGATCTCCATCTCACTATGTAACCAAGAAAGATGACCTTGAATCCTCTCTTGATTTTTACATATTTATTCATTTGTCTTAGTCACATCTATTACCTATTTCCTGCTTCCAGCCTCCCAATCTCCCCAAAACATCTCTTTTAGATTTCCTGATCTTCTATTTTATTTTATAGCCCACTAAGTCCAATTAGTGCTGCCCATATGCACATGTGTGGCAAGATGTGCCCACTGGTACAATAGTGGCAAGACTGTTGGCAGGGAAACCAACTATACTCTTTTTTTTTCTTTTTTTTTTTTTTCGAGACAGGGTTTTTCTGTGGCTTTGGAGCCTGCGCTGGAATTTGCTCTTGTAGACCAGGCTGGTCTCGAACTCACAAAGATCCGCCTGTCTCTGCCTCCCGAGTGCTGGGATTAAAGGCGTGCACCACCACACCATACTCTTGTTTGTGTTTGAGGCCTGATTCACAGGAGGGAATTCAGGTCTGGTATTGTAAACACAGTCAAAACTATACATGTTGTTTTGTTAAACAGTCACGTTATCAAACTTCCTTTGAAATATTTATGTTTATACCCATATATCTGTGATCTGTGCTGCTCCCAACCTTGGTCAGGTAAGGTTCTTGATCCTCACGATACAGGGTTACATTTAATACAAGGACACAGCAGTTCAAAATGCTGAGAATAAACAACTGTCAGTGGTCAACCATAGTTGGGACATCTACTACTTCCAAGGTCAAGTTCTTAGGCAGATAGTGTCTGAATGGGGAACCTCTCAAGGACAGCTTTGCTCTAGTGGCCAAAGAAACATTCCCATATGGCTCACTGTCCTGGAGAGTTACTGAATGTATGCCTGGAAGTCTAAGTGGGTAATAGCTTTGTGCTTTCTGTCTGCCTCCCTGCTTAGGGCACAGGGAAGAAAAGGTAACTAATTCTTGTACAAAACATCATTCTTTCTCAGCAAATCTCTAGTAGCTTCTGGGTTTAATAATTCAACATGAAGATCAATGCCGGTTTAAAAAATAACTGGTATGCTCTGAAATGTTAACTTACAAACTTCAAGAATTTGAATTCAAGCCTAGAGAAGCGAGGGCATTTTTTGAAGAGCACGACTAAATTCTGAAGCGCTACAGTCTTGCAGCTTCCTTTAGTAATTTGTTGTGGTGCTGGCTCAAATTTATCATTGAGCTGACTTTTACCCCAAATGGCACCTCATGAATAATTCACACTTACAAATGTATAAAGTCCATGGAAAAATTATTATTGCTGCTACTGACTTGAATTGCTGAGATATCTGTCATCTTATTAATTTTTGATGGCTTGTTCCTTGGATAACAGAAAATAAAGGCAGCCAGGGCCAAAAGGGTAGCAAGACACAACCTCTTGTACTCCAGTACTCTTAGATAAAGAAAGAAGTTGCTGAGAGAAGAAACTGTGGCACCCAAGGGTGACGGGCTCCCCCCAAATAAAAGTAAAGCCAAATGAAAGAGTTACTGTGACATTAAACAAGATAAATGCTGAATAAATATTGACTAAACCAACGGAACTTGATGTTTTGAAACAGAAAATAAGAACTTAAATACTAGGAAGTTCTCAGCAGTTGGGAACAAAAGCAAATCTAAATCACCACGCTTGCCTGTAGGAGATGTCCTTTTCAAAACAAGGTCACTCAGCCAGCCCCAAACAGGACATTCATATATCACCTGTCCTCCCAAGGCTCAGGGCTCATTGCAGAAGCTGGGGGTGGGAGGTAGCGACAGGGGTGGGGCGTGAGGGATGTGGGTTAGAAAGATTGTAAGAGCTAGAGACAGTGGATGGAGACAATGAAGTAGTGTTTCTCACACACGGTAGGGCAGTTGCACATATGAACTCACAGCGGTTGTGACAGCATACACAAGGCTTGGCGCAAGTTTAAGCCAATCAAGTCTCAGCATGGATGGGTGAAGGAGGCACAGAGTCCCACCTCATCTGAGGACCTGCTTGGGGGTGTGTGTGTGTCACTTTTCTGCAGGAATGAAGAATACAAGGGGCTAACTGTGCTCCGGGAGATGTTCCTACACCCATGTACACGCAGGCACCACCAAGCGGACTCAGTGGATTAAAAAAGCAGAGCACAGGAAGTTGGGGCAGTAGGGGAAGAATTTTCTGGGAGGGAAGGGGGAGTGAATTTGCTCAAAATACACTGTATGCATGTGTAGAATGTTAAACGATAGAGAAGGAGGACCAACACACAAAACACGAGCTCACTCACTTCTGAGGATGAGAAATGACAACAATCCTCCCTGCTCTCTGAACACAGGCTTGCACTTGGCAATCTTGGGGAACCTTGAAAACCTCACTATTGCAATGCTTTCGTTGCTCCTTTGACTGACTTGTGTCAGAACAGACCATGATGTTCACAATTGTTTACCTGCTGAGGATTTTGAGAGGCCTCAAGGCTTAGTGTCCACAACCTAGGAAGCTTTCTATGATGTAACAAAAGGTCATAGAATTATCAGGCTCAGCTTCCTGCTATGCACCTCCTGTTTTTGCTTTCTCTTTTAAATAACATTTTTACTAATTCTGAGAATTT
>JAQHUG010000136.1:50631-67524 GCA_028555095.1 Dicrostonyx torquatus
TCTCTCTCTCTCTCTCTCTCTCTCTCTCTCTCTCTCTCTCTCTCTCTCTCTCTCTCTCTCTCTCTCTTAAAA
Organism: Dicrostonyx torquatus; assembly: GCA_028555095.1. Classification (NCBI taxonomy): domain Eukaryota; kingdom Metazoa; phylum Chordata; class Mammalia; order Rodentia; family Cricetidae; genus Dicrostonyx; species Dicrostonyx torquatus. The sequence continues at coordinate 50,704 of JAQHUG010000136.1, forward strand.
CCACCCAGCCCAATCTGTGATGCCCAACTGCTCCTGGGTATGGACTGCCATGAAGTGTGATTGACATACCAGAGGTCATACCAATAAGGAAATCTGCCTCTATCTCTCCCAGCGCTCTCAATCCCCAGTTGCTCCTCATTTAAGAGTGGGGTTTTTTGCAGCTGATTCCCCTCACCCCATACAGAGATTTCTACCTGGTTTTGAAGTCTTGTGTATGCTGTTACAGTTGTTCTAGGTTCACTTGTGCGAGTGTCCTGATGCATCCAGAGAACACCTTCCTTCAAGGCACCCACTGTCTTTGGCTCTGATAAACGTCCTTCGGAGATCCCTGAGCCCTGGGAAGAAGGTTATGATTTAGATGTCACATTTAGGGCTGAGCACTGTGCTGTCTCTTTTTCTCTGCATGGTGACCAATTGTTGACAGTGTTACTTGCTGACACCCAGTTGTAGATCATGGTGTTGCCATCTACAGCAAGAGGAAGATTCCCTGATGAAGATTCAGAGACCTGAAGAAAGCTGCATAGCAGACTTTCGGGGCTTCTTTTACCAAGCCATACCTAATGTGGGTCATTTGACCACCAGTTCTTTGCTTAGAGATTAGCTAAATATACATACATTTTCTTCCTGTGCAATGGATATAGGCTATTTTCAGAGGCGAGACTAAGGAATTCCTTTCTGAAAATCTTGAGTTTTCAAGCACTGCTGTAAAGTCTCACTTTGGGGACAAGAAAATGAGTGACCAGTCTGCAAAAGTCACACAAAGGAGATCACGTAGAGTTCCAACTGCTTCTTCCCCCCGGACCGTCCTCACAGGTGAAGTGGAAAACCCCCTCTCCGTGCTTCATGTTCTCAAGTTGTGGGTTTTTTTTTATTTTAGGGTTTTCCTTTTTGTGCTTAAAAATGCTAATGCCTTATTTCATCAGACCATGTACACCACAACCCTGTAACCACTGACGCTGCCCAGTTCAGCCTCCCATTTCCTACACACGGCGTCAGCCTATTGAGATAAGAAAATAAATAGCAGTCTTCATGTTCAGTAGGAAACCAGCACAGGGAGGAAGGAATTCAGTAGGGAGACCATTGCTTGCTGAAGCAAAGGATCGGGGAGGAAGCATAGGCGATTTTCCAGGTAATTGGTGCAAAACAAATTTATGCCTTGAATATGCAGGTACATTTCCACGGTGGAATCCATAGTCCTTTTCTTTGTTATACTGACACAGAAATACTAGATTGAGCAACTCGATTTTATAACTCTGGGCTTCAATTACCAGAAATCCTTAAAGCTATTGTGGGCTAGAACCTAATCAGCATCAGTGGTGTTGCCTGAATATAATTTCTCCTTTCCTGAAATTGGGAGCAAATAAATAGATAGAGAAATGCTGTGTTGGAAAAAAGCATTTTGGGGAGAGTGTTAAGCACACAGTTGCACTTGTGGCTTTCTCAACTGAGAGTAGAGAAAGCTCTGTAGAAGCGATTTCACACCATATCAACAGAGTCTCAGGACGCCAGCAGACAAGTGTGTCTGAAGATCCCAACTGGTAAACTGTGACCCAGACAAGGGAACAGTGACAATGGGTGTAGTTTGTGTTCTATGTTAATCAATGATCCATTAAAGTAAATACAGAATCAATCATAGAATAAAAATTAGAAGTAGGGCTGGAGACATGGCTCAGTGGCTAAGAGCACTGGCTGCTCTTCCAAAGGTCCTGAGTTCAATTCCCGGCAACCACATGGTGGCTCAGAACCATCTGTAATGAGGTCTGGTGCCCTCTTTTGGCCTGCAGACATACACACAGACAGAATACTGTATACATAATAAATAAATAAATATTTTAAAAAAATTAGAAGTAAAAGCATATAATCTTTAGAAGGAGGGTTGTGCCAGGCAATGATTTCCTAGCTATGATGCTAAAATTGACAAAAGTTCAAAAAAAAATACTAAACTTGGAATTTATCAGACTTGAAATATTTTGTGTTTCAAAGGAAATTTTCAAGAATAGTAAAGAACAGAAAAAAATAGCAAATTGTTTTATATATAAATATATAGTATATATAAATATATTTATCAGTTACATGTTATACATATAAGCATATTACAGCAGTGTAAAGAACTCCTAAATTCAACAACAAAAGCACAAATAATCTAACTTACAAAGTGACAGAGGACTGTGATGAGAATTTCTTCAGAGAATGCAAACAAATGGCCGTAGACACCAAGTATATGAGTGGCGGCAAGGGCCTGAGTGGAGGGATGAGTGAGGCTGACATGGGCGTGGGGTTTTCTTTCTGGATGAGAAAAATTTGAAAATTAGTGAGAATGGATAAATAACCCTATTAATGTGTTGAAACTTAAAAGTGGTGATATTCACATCATTAAGCGATATTGAAGTATATCTCTTTAAAACATGGACAAAGAATCTGGTTTGGGTAGCTGAAGAGAGAGTGGGAGTGATCAGACAGCAAATTACATGAAGAAAAGACCAATCACTTTTCTAATTTCTTGCCAAAGAACTGGGATAGTTTACTTAAGAAGCCAGCTGGGTACATTCTCCTGAAGCCGATGTTTCCTCTAGGGGCTGGTCACTCGCTTCTCTCCGTGGAGACCTGAGTGGATGTGCAGAGCAGCTTTTGGAGCCTGCTGTGGAGAGCTGTGTGAGCATAAGGCTATCTGTCCTTCGACAGCAGCAGCTGTGACAGTCACCTGCCATTGCACCGACTGGCCCATGCAACCCCAGCATCTCTCAGCCTCAGCCTGCGATGTGAAAAGGACATATCGCCAGCATATGCCAGGCTTAGACTCAGCCTGATCTTACATTCTTCCTGGATTTTATACTGGAAAGCATATGGAACATTCCAAAATAAAATTTAAAATAAGCCTGGTGGTGGTAACGCATGCTATTTAATCCCAGAAATCAGGAGGCAAATGCAAGCAGATTGAGGCTAGCCTAATCTACAGAGTAAGTTCCAGGACAACTAGGACTACACAGAGAAGGCTAGCCTAATCTACAGAGTGAGTTGCAGGATAGCTAGAGCTACACAGAGAAGGCTAGCCTAATCTACAGAGTGAGTTGCAGGACAGCTAAGGCTACACAGAGAAGGCTTGCCTAATCTACAGAGTGAGTTCCAGGATAGCTAGGGATGCACAGAGAAACCCTGACTCAAATACCAAACAAACAAAATAAATTAGCATTAAAAAGAGGAGTCAATTTGCCATGTTAGCACCAGCATGTAAACATGTATCATTTGAGGGTGTCTGGCAAAGTTTCAGTTGCTAAGGTACTTTCTCATGATAGAAAATTTCATTTATGCTATTCGTCTGCGCTCTAAGAGGACCACATATTTTTGGTAGACATTCTCACTTAACAAGGGGTAGTCAGATCAGTATAAGGACATTATTTCACCATCCTAGCAGAACTATTTCCTACCAGCCTTTTCCTGGGGACAGCAGACTGTGATCCAAAGGAGGGTCTGTCTGTAGTGTCTGCCTTCCTGGTGATTTCCATGGTTGATCCAGATGTTATGACCGAATACATGGGAACCCCCTTTCCCCCAAGCTCTCTTGTGGGCACTGCCTAACGACAGGCACTGGAAGCCTGGTTCATGCCTGATTGGCCAACGAAAGCCACAGTGCAATCTCTTCAGCTGTAGCATGCCCAGGAAGACTGAAATTCCTGTCCTGCAATGATATTAGAAAACCAAATCCATACCTCAGTGTGTCTCTCGATGCTTGATGGCTCCTGGTATATTAACATCTGCATTGTAAACAGGAATTAATGCTTGATGAAAGGATCTTTCAAAAAGATGTTCTACACAAGAGTCATTAGACAAAGCAGGGGTTTCCTCCTTATCCAAAGAGCTCTGGTCCCCAGATGTGGACAGAAAGGAAACATCACTGTTTCCTCTTCCACAAAGTGGCTACAGAAGAAACTAAACTAAGTGTGTGTGTGTGTGTGTGTGTGTGTGTGTGTGTGTGTGTGTGTGTGTGTGTGTATTCCCAGGCTGACACGTGGCTAATTCCCATGTTAATGGCTACTTACAATTTTTTATTGCTGGTGAAACAGCAGAGCAACGATTTCTTATTACTGGAAAAGGCACTTGAACAAAGAAGCAAACTGTGTATTATCCTTGACTTTACCCTTTTGGCATTTTCTTGATGTCAGAATCCAAACCAATACCTGCTCTGGGACAATGGTTTTACCCTGTAAAGATCTGTTTCTTGTACTTGTTTAATAAATGCTAATTGGCCAGTAGCCAGGCAGGAAGTAGAGGTGGGGCAACAAGAATTATGGGAAGAGGAAAGTTTCAGTCTGCAGTCATGACCCAGCTGCAGAGGAAGCAAGATGTGACTGCCTTGCTAAAAAACGTACCGAGCCACGTGGCTAACACAGACAAGAATTATGGGCTAACGTAGGTTATAAGAATTAGTTAATAAGAAGCCTGAGCTAATGGGCCAATCAGTTTATAACTAATGTAGACCTCTCTGTGATTCTTTGGGACTTAATGACTGCAGGGCCGGACGGGACAAAAACCTCTGTCAATAGAATGGCTCTCCGTCAACAAACACCAATGGGTCCCTGAATTACAGAATTCAGTGCCTACTATGTTTTAGAAATGGAGACCAACACATGGCATAGACACCAATCTACCTTCTTGGAGTTCACACTTTCAGAAGAAAATCAGTGCAAGGGGCATGCAAATGTGCCATGGGGGCACTCGTGAGACTGCCACCTGGAATTAGCAAATCAAGTATTATGCCTATGGCGATGGTGTGACTGGAACTGCATGTACCACTGGTTGGAGAAGTGACTTGTTCAGTGTCATAGTAAGGTGGCTTCAGGCTTGTAGAGGACAGAGTCAAGAAAGGCTCCAGTCCTAACAGCAGGATGTATGCACTGAATAAATAAACCTTCCTGCAATGGCTGGCATCTGAGGTGGAGTTGGAATTCAAGACGATGTAATATTCAAAGAGCAGGGACTATTCAGAGAACTGCTTAACCTGTGAATAACAAAAGAAATGTTAGGTTTTAGAATCTCCATGATGTATAGCAGGTCCCTGCCATATATACTCCATTTCCTGGAAATCACTGAAAAATTTGGCTGCGAAGCACGGCCCCGGTGAAGCAGATATAGTTTGGCTCAAGATTCACAGGACCGGCATGGCAGCTGCCACAGGGTAGGTCCCACAGGTTGTGACACTGGGAGCAGGTTGGAGTCTACTGTTGAGCACTGGGTCAACCCTGGGAGGTGCAGAAGGGATGGCGTGGGGCTGCCTCTCTATACTGGCTTCTGTGTGACGTGCCAATTCCCCAATCCCAGAACTGGGTGGAGGTACCAATTGGTCAGTTAGGTGCTTGCCTGGTTTATAACCTCACCTCCTTTTCAATAAGAAGCAGGATTGGAAACTGGCATGGTAATCAGCATAACTTTAGGTGAGCACATACCTCTCAGACATGGGCAGTCCCTTCAGAGTCACCGTTTGAATTGAGGTCACATCATAGGCAATTTGAGCAGGCACCATCACGTTCATGGTGGAGGGATATGTCCTAAGAAACTGGGGTATGTGACACCTCAAAGGTGGGAAATAAGGGTGTCTCTTTTGAGAAGTCACAGGCAATGGGCTTTGGGTCCAGCTGTCCTTCATCTTGGCTGGTCCCCACTGATTCCTGGCTGGTGGTATTCATGAGTACTCCCAGTGCTTACCAGCCACAGGCTATACCAGGCCTGCAGGGGATCAGTCTGCATTCCAGTGATGGATAAGCTATCCCAGACTTCAGGATCATGGGGGATAGGGAACTGTAACTGTGACTTCCACAGTCTCACTTGCAAGTGTATTTTATGCACCCAAACTGCATACTCTCTCCTGCGACGTCCACGGTAGGTGACCGTGATGACTGATATCACTGGAAACTGCTCTTGAGTGACTGTGCCCACAGCAGGCACAATGCTTAATACTTTATGGTACCATTGCCAACATTCCCAACAGTTCTAGGACTTAGGTAGAGTTTTTAGATAGAGTTTGTGAACAAATAAGCCGTCTTGCTGCATTTAAACAAATTATCTCACAGAGAACTGAAAGGATGCTTGGATTTTGTACAACTCTGCTGCAGTCTGATCCTTCACTCAGTGACCCTTTTCCACCACCATTTGTATTCATGTACTTTTGTCTAATATATCGTATCATATATAATACCTGGTTCGGCCAGTTGCTGTTATGTATCAACTGGTTGCTTAGTAAGTTTTGTGGCCATCCTTCACTTTCTGAGGTCTCTAGCAAAAGAAGAACAAAAATTATACAGAAAAGAATCATTTGGGAGTGATGGTACACACATAGAACACCAGCACTCCAGAGACTGAGGCAGGAGGATTGCTGTGACGTCAAGGCCAGCCTGGGTTGTATAATGGGTACCACACCAGAGCCAGAGCTACAACGGTAAGTCCTTGTTTCAAAACAACAAACACACATTACAATCCTCTGTGTATTGTATTTGCATGTAGAATTATTATAATTCTTATATTTATACACATACACACATATGTGCTATAAAAATTAGAAAATTCAAAATTGCTGGGCAGGAGAGAAGTGAAGTTCTCATCCAATTTTTCCACTCTCAGAAAGCAAAGCAAATGCAGTTTTTCAGGAAAACGGTCTCAGTAGCACCTTTTAAGCCCAGGAAGGATTCTTTCTCTCCCTTGATTGTCCAGTGTGGGTGGAGCCACTGCTGAAGAAACACAGCCATAGATACAGAACTTTGAGCAACTTACTTCAAGAGGGATTCCCACACATAAAAACCTAGTTTGTGTGCCTTCATTTTCCAGAGTGAAAGTCTATCTTGGGAGAGAGGGAGTATTTACTATCCTCTCGTTTGAAAATGTTCCTTTTGAACCAAAATGTTCAAAGCCAAGACAACTCTTAAAATGTTGATTTTTATTTTATGGGTATTGGTGTTTTGTCTGCATGCATGTGTTTATGTGTTCCATATGGATGGAGTGCTCACAGAAGCCAGAAGAAGGTGTCAGACGGCCTGGAAGTGGAGTTGCAGATGGTTGTGAACTGCCATGTGGGTGCTGGGAATTGAACCTGGGTCCTCTGTAATCTCAGAGGATCCTCTAACTACTGAGCCATTTCTCTAGTGAGTAAAGGAAGATTTCTCAAAGTTCTAGGTATTGAAAATGTGCTTGAAAACCTAAAGGAAAGGGAAAAGACAAAACCACATTTTATGATTCAGAGGACTTTTAAAAATCTTTGTTGTGATGCTAACACAGCTTTCTGAGTTCTTTTTGGAAAGTGACGGCAAGTCTGTTAGTGGCTCCTTGGTAAAAGCTCTAGCTGAGAGCCACTCAGAGCTGTTATCACTCTTGAAGTCAGGGAAGAATGGAACGTTCCCTTACACACAGCCAGCTGCAAAGGATTTAAGTCTCTGATGTCAGAGGTGAAGGGCTCCAATTCAAGGGAGTTTTTTGTTTTGTTTTGCTGTAAGGTTTGCTACAAAGAGCTTGCCATGTTTTTGATATTTTATAGCAAAGTTATTAAGATTTAGGTAAAAGTAAAAAACCTACCAAACCCAAAGAGATCTTTGTCCTAGCAACAGGGAAGCTGCTGTCCTAAAGGGACCACCTTTACCCTCTGGTGCTTGCCCGTCTCACCACTTACATCAATTACCAACTGTAGTAAGCTATTTCCTATTGCTGTAACAGAATTTCTGAGACCGGGTAATACATACTACATTTTTGGGCCAGGCGGTGGTAGCTCACATTTTTAATCCCAGCACTCGGGAGGCAGAGGCATGATCAACATGCGTTTGAAGCCAGCCTGGTCTACAGAGTGAGTTCCAGGACAGCAGGGACTCACAGAGAAAACCTGGCTCAGAAGAGAAAAGAAAACGCTCTTTTTGGTTGAGTTAGGGGTGGGCACTGAAAATCTGGGATCTGTTTGACCCATGGTGAGGGCACGGTGGCAGCAGGCATCCTGATAATAGGAAAACATGCCAGCGAAATGACACAGTGAGACAGGAAGCTGGAGACCAAACAACTCATTCTCGGGAGAACTTACTGAGAGTTCCATGAGCAATAATCCCTTCCAAGGCCTACCCTTTGAAGTGGTTTCTTTCTGGACTACAGCTCTTAAAGGCCAACAGACCCTGATGTCACCACACTGAGGCAGGTGTCCAGCACATGAACTCTGGGGAAAACATTTGAATGATGCCCAACCCTAGCATGCATGTGTAGAACAGAAAATGTGTCCTCTAAATGTGCAAAGGCTGTGTTCTTAGGGTGAGACCCGATCACACTGTCCTACACTTTGTTACTCTGTCTTTCTCATTTGACTCTATCTTCTTAAAAATGAAACAAATCCTTGTTCCCTCTTGTCTGAAAAGACAGATTATTCCCACCACATAGTAAGGGCTACAGCATTTCCTAAGGCATGGAAAATGGGAATTTTTTTTCTTCTAGAAAATAAACTGAGTGACAATGATTATTCAGTCTTCTTAGATCTGGGAGATGTCACATTTAATGGATGAATTTAATCCATGTCCATACCCACATCTGTACCCTTGGTGGCTGCCTCTTGAGGCCCCCAAAACAGAAAATACGAGGATGACCACAGTTCATCACATTAGAAGTCAGTTTGTCCTTCTTCTGAGTGATGGTGTTCTCTCTGAAAGCAAGGCCTCAGAACCATGGAGAGAAACACAAGGGTGTTCAGAAAGTCTTGTGGGTTGTCAATGCTCTCCTCAGACCCTACAAATATGAGCCTGATTTTTCCACCCCCAAAGAAACCAGCAGGGTCCTTCCAGGTCCCCAAATGTCATACATGGTCTGGATCTCCACTCTAGGTCAGAAGACCTTTGCAAACTTTCTGGAGCAAAACTCAAATACAGTAATAGTAATAGTAATAATAATTTTAAAAACCTCTTTGGATTAAGATCTCATGAACACATCAGAACACAAACTGCATTTCTGAGCATGAGAGCAAATCTTACCCCGGTGCTGATTTCCTTTATAGATATCAAGCTGAATGTTAGGGAAATCAATAAGCATACTGACTCAGGCCTGCCTCCCTCAGGCCTGCCTCCCTCAGGCAGCACAGAACACTGATGCTATTGTTTATGAAGAACAAAGCATGCTCTGGCAGGTGGTAAGATGACTTTCCTTGAATTTTGCTCAAATAGATATTCAGAATCATGCAAGCAACATCTGATATGGTCCTAGAAATGCTGGGGGTTAAAGATCCCAGTAGGGAGTCTGTTTGACCTTGGAACTTGGCAATGGGAAGATTTTGAATTATTATTTATATCATAATAATTTAACATTATCAAACACAGCAAGAAGAGGAAGGCACAGGACCCATGTAATTTCAATCTTTAGAACTCAACCAATAAGCTGATCTAACACCGTGTATTCCTGTGCTTCCTGGAACTCTGTGTCACTCAGTGCTGAGGACATAGTGGGCTTTCCTTTGAGGTAGGCCCTTGACCTCCACAGAGGCTGCCCTTTAGCTCAGTCAAGATAAAGTCACTACATGGGATTCACACACAAAAAAAAAATCCTGGAATTTATATTTATATTATGAATTAATGCAGCCAAGACAGATGAACAACTGATCAGCATTTAGTCCAGCAAACAAAAAAAATGTCTATTTTGTAAGGAGCAAGGAATGGAAACCCCTATCACAAGAGTCTTTCAGGGCTGGAAGGCAGGGCTGTGCAAGCAATGAGGGCCTACACGGAGAGAAAAACCCAGACACAGCTGCATGAACCTGCAATCCCAGCACTGGAGCAGGGTGGAAGGGACAGGCAGATCCTGGGAGTTTGCCAGCCAGTCAGCCTAGCAGAAAGTGGCAAGCTTCTAGGTCAATGAATGGTCCTGTCTAAAGTCAGTGATGCAGAAAATAGTAAAGAAGATACTGGATGTCCTTCTCCAGTTTCCACGTGTGCACACACTGGTGTTTATCTATATCCAAAAGAAGAAACAATAATCTCTTAAAATAAGATGTACAGTCATCTTTTTTAGAGACAGTGGCCTGAAGCCTACAGTCAAACAGGAGGCAGGTTAAATATTCAACATCACCAGATGTCCCAGGGATTAAAGACTTGACTTTCACCTCCATAAGCCTTTCCTTCCTAACCGAGTGGAGTGAACACGGAGCACTGGGCTATTTAAAAACACAGCTGATGGTTCCCCGGAACAAGAAGGGAAGTTTCTTCTCGAGTACCATGTGTTGACTGTGCACAGGCAGTGTTCTAGAAATACCCCATGGATACATGACAGCTTGCAGGTGGGAACCAAGAACGTCTGCTCCCAGGCAAAAGTAAATAAGAGCTAGGAGCACTCCAGTGAAAGCGGGGACATGAAGCTCAGTAAAATGAGGGAATTGGAACGTGTCTTGGGAGAAGCTGCCTAAAGCGTTGTCCTAATTGGCTTCCCGTGGCTGTGATAAACACCATGGCCAAAGGCAACTCGGGGAGGAAAAGGTTTAGTTTGGCTTAGAGTTCCACTCTACACTTTATCACCAAGGAAAGTCAGGGCAGGAACTCAAATAGAAATCTGGAGTCAGGAACCGAAGCAAAAGCCATGGAGCATAGCCCAAGCTCACCTGCCTAGGGATGGCACTGCCCACAGTGGGCTGGACTACCTATAACAAGTAACAGTTAAGAAAATGCCTCACAAACATGGCCATAGGCTGATCTGATTGAGTCAACTCTTCAGTTGAGGTCCCCACTTCTTAGGCAACTGCATGCTTTTGTAAGAATGACATGTGAAGCTGACTATGACAAGAATTATGCATGAATGTGTTGACTAAGGTTTTTGTTCTGCCCAGTTTACACAGTCATTAAGTCCCAAAGAAACCACAAAGAGGTCTACATTAGTTATAAACTGATTGTCCCATTAGATCAGACTTCTTATTAACTCTTATAACTTATATTAGCCCGTTATTCTTGTCTATGTTAGCCACGTGGCTCAGCACCTTATTCAGCAAGGCAGTCACATCTTGCTTCTTCTGTGGCTGAGGCACGACTGCAGACTAGGACCTCCTTCTTCCCAGAATTCTCTTGTTCTCATTGACCCGCTTCTACTTCCTGTCTGGTTGTCCTGCCTATACCTCTTGCCTGGCTACTGGCCAATCAGCGTTTTATTACAATACAATTGACCGGGTACAAAGCATTGTCCCACAGCACCAATGGTGTCTATAGGTGGCCATTCTATATTACTGCTCTAGGTTTCAGTGCTTGTGGGCCAGTTGCTGCGTTCTCTTTCTGTACCTATGATTCAGCTATTGTAAGAGTCACCAGTGTGGCTCAAAGTTCATGCTTTCCTTGATAGTGGCTTCAGAGTGAGATTGAACCTTTATGCAATGAATTCTGTTATACTGAAGATTCAGGTCTTAATAATAAAAGCAAGTAAAGTCAGCCATGATGGCATGTATATGCAATTCCACCACTTGGTAGGTGGAGGCAGGAGGATCGTGAGTTTGAGACCATGTAGAGACACTTCCTTAAAAAAAAAAAAATTAAGTGAAAGTCCAAGGAACAACAATAAATAGGGGCAGGGAAATTGGTCCGGTATAGCTGCTCCCATGAGCTCTTAGCAATATGGCTGCCTGTGCAAGACCTACAAAGACCACACCAACTAATATCCAAAATGGAAGAAAATTTCACAAGTTCCCACCCTTAGATGAAGAGCTACGGGCAACCAATGGATGCTGAGGGAAGGAGAATCAGTTCTTTCTTCCTTTTGTTTATTCAAGAATGAGAGCCTGGTTCTAAAGAATCATCCCTAAACAGATGCAGATGAGGGCTATACTTCTTGGACTGGGCAGTTAGTGTATGTGTGTAAATATATATACATGTATATGTGTGTGTATTTATATGAACAGGTCATAAATTTGAGATAGGGTCTTTGGGAGGACCCAGAAAGAGTTGGAGAGAAAAGAGGGAAATAGAAATGATGGAAACACAGTGTATTCACATATGAAATTCTCAAACAAAAAATAAATAATAGAATAAAAGAGTAGAAACTAAAAAAAAAAAAAGCAGTAATTAAGTAGCAACTGTCCAGGCTCTGCCATTACTTATTTTTTTCTACTTCAATTTTCCATCCATAAAATGGGGGCAATCATAGCACCTTCTCATAGAATTACCAGGATTAAATGGCTTAATCTTTATAAAGTGTTTGGAACAGTCCCTGATGGTCACTTTCCTTTCTTTTATAGGAGACGAATGATTCTGAGTTGTGTCCTGGACACTCCCCTCTGTAGTTATACCTAAAAGCAAGAGTTCAACCCCCTCCCCTTGTTATGTTGTTATTTGTTAAATCTCAACTACACTGCGCAGAATCAGATGAAACAAGGTTTCTGAGAAAGGGGGGAACACATGGAAATTAAAACAAAGCAATGACAAAAACCTTGAACAAAGGGAGAGATGCATCCATATTTCTGAGGTTAGCTATATTTGTGAATAATAGATTTAAATGAGTAGAACTCATCAGACAGCAGACTCAATAGAGCACAGGGGATGTAGAATACCTGAAATAAGAGGGCCAGGTTTCTAACAGACTCACCCACAATGCTGGGTGTAAGAACCAGACCTGAGTATTCGAACACAGGATCTCGGAGCTGGGAAGGCGGGGCTGTAACCATGCCAATAGAAGAATCCACTCTGCCCTTGGTAATCTCATTTTCTTCACTGTGGGGCCAACCCTTGGGTTTCCAAACACATGTTCTTAATCAGCATTGTCCATGCTAGAAAGAAAATCTAAGACTTCAAGTCACAGGATAGTGAAGGCCTGATTGGTTAAATATCTATAAAGGGTTTCTGTTGTTCTGCACATCTGTGCGTGGGATCTCACCTGGGATGCTACAGGGTCTGGGAAAGCATCAGGCAAGGAGAAAGAAATGCTGAGAATCTGCCTACATGTGAGGGAAAATGACAATGGACCACAGGAAGTCCCCGGGGCCATCTTCCCATCGTGAACTGTGTCACAGGGTAAGTCCTGGAGCTGAGCCCAGAGAGGAAGGCTTCCAAATTCACTTGCTGTCCTAAAACTCAGGCAGGGGTCATTAGGATTGTCTTGGCAGCCGAAGGGCTCTATGACACAAAAGTGGGGCATAGTAACTGCCTAACATAGGACAAGAGCCCAGAGACACAATAACGACCATCATGTCTCATCTACAGGGGTCACTGACGGGAGATCAAAAGCAGGACCCGGCAAGGCTCCCCTGTGAACTCAGCTTACAGACAAAGAGCATTTTGTTTCGAGGAACCAAGGAGAGACTTGTCCTTCGGGGTCAGGAAGAAAGCTAAGGGGACGGAAAATTGAAAAGTGAAGGCCGAGGAGACTGAGTCACAGCAGGCGACAGTCTAGGACTTGCTCTAGTTTGTTCTGTGAGCTCTATTTCAAGACTGCGACAGACCTCTCTCCTTATTGTTCTGCTTAGTGGCCACATTTCAAGACTGCCACAGACCTCTCTCCTTATTGTTCTGCTTAGTGGCCACAGTGGCCCCAAATTGTAGGTGTTATTTCCTATGGCACTGACAACACAAGGATGAAACTCAAGGTTGCCCATCTCTGTAACCTCTCTCCACCTTAGCCCAGAGCTAGGCTCGTGAAAGACCTCAGAGAAACTTCCCATTATCACCCACTGGGTGCTGATAACTACAGCAATGACCCTCTAATTAACATTCTTCTACTTCCTGAGAAGTGACCTGAGCATTTATTTCCTTTGCTGTGGCCACTTACACACAAAACCAGTCTGCTGGTGACAGCTCATCAGCTGTTCTGGGAGACAGATAAAGCCTGGGGATTGAAGGAAGATTCTAGAATTAAAGGACTGAGACCACAGCCTTTCGGGATACTGACTGGCTGGAGTGTGGGCTTCACCTGAATCATAGTTCTAGTAGCCTGGTAGGATTTTCAAAGAAGAAACACAATGGGTAAACCAATTGACTTTCATTTCAAAAGAGGCTTTCTGTTTCAAAGTGTTATCTAAGTGCTACCTAAGCTGTGGTACAGCCAAGACGTAAAATGTCGCCCAAAGCCTTGTGTGCTGAACTACCCATCCACTCCCTTCACACCTGGCCTGTAGTCCCTCTAGAACATTGCCTCCATTTTTAGTTTATTGTTACTGTTGTCAGCTCTCTCTTCTCTAAAGATGGAGAAATCCAACTGCAAACAAAACTCTTTATAGACATTGGTTTTGAGCTGAATATCAGCTTCTGTGTGTGTGTGTGTGTGTGTGTGTGTGTGTGTGTGTGTTGGGGTGGTTCAGGTCCCTAAGAGGATGTGCAGAGAGTGGGGGTGGTGGTGGAGAGCATTGACTAGATCTGAGGGAGAACTGGGACGGCTGGCAGCTCATTTATTGAAAAAAATTCACCTCTCATATTCTATAGTTGCTTATTAGATTAAATAGGAGATGGGAGACAAGGGGCGTGTGAGCTGGGGTGTGGCTTGAGATCAAAGACTGAGGAACCTAGCTTTGACCTTGACAATAAGCACCAGTCATATGCTAATGAAGGACCACAAATTCCTTTTGCCAGAGATTAGAAGAGTAACTTCCACCTTAGCAAGCCAGAACTTTCTTCCAGCCCCCAAAGGAATGGGGACCCTTATCCCATTCCTTTGGGAGATCTGTTGGGAAAATCTCTGGGAATAGAGCCTAAAGTTATGGAAGGCTGACTGTATGCATTAATATAATAGTGTTTTATTTACAAAGGAATAACCCAGTTTGCGGTCAACTGGCTAACATAGTCCTTGGGACTTTTGAGGGGTCATTCCCAATGTCATCATTCTGAAGGAGCATAGGAGTGAGTAGACTAGAACTTCTGAGTCTACTTGTCTCTCACTTTAACAAGGAACATTAGAGGCTGGAGACCTGGCTCAAGAGGTAACAGCACTGACTGCTCTTCCAGAGGATCAGGGTTCAATACCAGCATCCACATGGCAGCTCACAACTATCTGTATCTCCAAGATCTGATGCTCTCTCACAGATATACATGCAGGCAAAAACAACAACGCTTTAAAAATAATTTTTTTAAATAATAATTAAAGAAACAAGGAACATTAAACTTTTCTGAAATTAGATCTCTAACTGAAAATAGACTTGGGAGCTCTCCTGAGAGAAAAAGTCTTGGCCTTTAATGAGAAAAATGTCAATTGGCTATGTCTGAAGATGCATTGTTCTCCAGCTGTGTGACCAGCTGCAATCCTCTGTGCTATAATGTCTATACAGAAACTCTCTGGGAGAGAAACACCAGCTTACTCTACCATCCATGAATATCAGGTACGTAGAAGGGAGATGCGCTTCCTGGCTTCCTTCAGCTACCTGCATTCTCTACACTACCCTTCCTTTCTTCTGTTGGTCACATCTCCCAGTTCCACATGTGACTCTCCCATGGCTATGGGGTTGAATAACTCCATAATCCTGGAGTCCCCAGTCACAGAGACAGACATCTTGTTCATTTCAATATGGCAGCTTGGCTAAGTAGAGAAGCGGGCAGTCAGAGCCTTAGGTTTCAAGGACCTATCTACGTACTTGTGCGACTTGCCTTAGTATCTAATGACTTACCCTCTTTATGGGTCTGGGTCCTCATGGCAGTGATGGCAATAGTGAAGGTTTGGGGGTTCCTCTGAGAATCAAGTGTGCCTAGCACTTTGAACAGGACTGGCCACATCAGATACCTTTGCAAATGCCAGTGGCTATGACTGCTGTTCCTCCCAGTCCTCCCATCGCTGCAGCTTGAGACATCCATTGACATAAATCTTGTAACCAACATTTATTAATGATCATGCAAACTGGGTAGCTACATGATCTGCATAATCTGTGTGATTAAATCTTTTCAATCACTTTACAAAGCAGCAGTCTAGTTTATCTGGTTATCTACTGCTTCATGACAAGCAACCCTAAATTTATTACCGTTGTAAGGTATTAAATTATAAGGCTGTGTCGTTAAACAACGACCGTTTTACTATGTTTATGATCTGTGCGAGTGAAGAATTGGAACCAGCACAGCCACTGTTTTTCCAGTGTGTCTGAGGCCATGGCTGGGAAGGATGATGAAGTACTTGGGTGTTGAAATCAGCCAGGAGTTCTTTTACCCATATATCTGGCACTGACACTGGGATTCTTAAAGGATGTTGTTGGCCACCACTATTGACTTATCTCCTGTATTTAGGCTCCCTGTGCAAATGGGACTTCTCAGAAGATGACAACTGGGTGATAGAAAATAGTATCCTCCAGGGATCCTCTGGAGAATATTTTTAAAGCCCCCAGCAGAATCCACCCAAACCTTTCTGGAGTTAATCTCAGGAAATACAAAGCACTACTTCCAGCCAGTGCAGTCAGCAGGCCTGCACTTCTTGCGGTGGAGAAGTGCCACTTCTTCAGTTAAGGAAAGCAGATGGTGACTTCTCTTTGACTGGTCCAGATCACCAGCATCACCACTCTTGCACTCTACAGCCTGTTGTGAGGTAAAACAAAGGATCCTTAAACCCAGCACTGTGATGCCAAGGCAATCAATGTGATTGTAGAGATAGTCATGAGAATAACAGGCAGGTAGCTTCTACAGGGTAGATACACTGGACAGGTGCAGCTATGGGGTAGATGTGTTAGATAAAGGGGGAATTCAAATCCCAAATAGGATGGAGTTAGGTAGCCTTAGATTCTAGATATTTAGAACAGTGTACTATTTAAAATTTATGACTTATTCATGTCTAGAATTTTCCATTTAATAGTTTAGAAGAAGATTGACTGGGGTAACTAAACTATTAGAAAGTGAAGTTATGGCTAAGAAGAGAGGACTGTGCTTCATAAAGGAATGAACAAGA
>JAQHUG010000136.1:81747-100357 GCA_028555095.1 Dicrostonyx torquatus
CTCCTGTGGTAGCTACATGGCTTCTCCCTAACTATGCCTACTTTTTCTATGTATATCTCTTCCAGCCTGGCTATATTTTGCTAAGTCCTTGGCGAAAATCAGCTTCTTTATTAACTAATAAAAGCAACACATATACAGAAAGACTTCCCACACCACACACAGAGTGTGTGCATGTGTGTATGTGAACAAATTTATACTTGTGTGAGATAGACATACAGGCTAACAAAGAGATGAAATGCAGTTTGAGATAGAGCATAGGGAAGAACAGTCATGAGGAAGGTTAAGAGAAATTTCCTAGAATGAAATGGTACAAACTGGGGTCAAGCTGTGGATGACAGGAGTCATTCCCTACCTGTCTATAGATAAAATTCCTTCCCAGGAGTGGGACTTAAGCAATGTCTCCTTCTTTTCCTAAGGTCACAATGACAAAAGGAGGCAACCGCAGCACCTGGAAAGCCTTACCCATAACTGCATAGGTGGTACTCCCCTCTGGTCTTCTCTGGCAAATTTTATATAGTCTAGCCTTCTTTCAAGAACTGTACAGAGATGCTAAATGCACGCAGATGGATGTTCAGGTTTCATGCTATACTCTGCCCCTCTATGTGGGCCTGTAGTGGGTGTAAACCATCAACAAGCCCAGCTGTGATGATCTCTTTCAAGGAAGCAGAGCTGAACTCAAGATAGCAGTTGCTTGGCCAGAAGGACAGTCACTCATGACATTGTCTCAGATTTGGGTCCACAATCTCTGCTTGCTTCCACCAGCCAGAGCAAATGTTTACTAAATGTTGTGTGTCAGACCATGGACCAGGCCCTCCGCGAATCTGCCTTCACTGAAGACAAACTTTCCCCTCACAAAATGGAATGTGCTCCCAGACAGCAGCTGCTGGACGGCTCATGGGCATTAGATCGTCCAGACCCTAACAATGGGCTTTCCTGACTTGAGTGCTGCATTTTGAAGAGAAGGAATTTATTTTTCTCTTCTCTCCCACCATTTGGGTGTCTTTCCTCACTCAGCCATTCTTCAAATGCTAAGGGCGTCATTGGTTGCACTCCTTTGAAGGAAGGTCAGCTATGCGAGGCCATTGGTCATGAGAAGCTGAGGTCCACAAGTCCCCTCCTTTTGAAGTCCTGCCTTGTGCTCTTAGCATCATGAAGATCATTTATCTTGAAATCACTCTAGCTCTTGTTTCCCAGCAAGCTGAGGAACCACCCAGTGGCATCCACAGGACAAATTCAACCTGAGAATATAGTTTTTTGACATTGCTGATGCTTGTATGTGTTCTAAATAAGTTGCTCGTGTATAAAATTTAGAAGAATTTAAACGACAAAAATTGAGATTTTCATGCAAAATCTCATTGTAACCCATGTTACAACAGGAGAGGCTACAGTACATTTCTTGACCTCTAGCTCCCCCTGAGCACCTCCTAGTGAGCTGTACCCCAAACCCCTGAAAACATCTAATTTCCAACCCTTGAATAAGCCCCACTTATTCATTCTTAGACCCAGAGAGACCATTAGACATTTCTAGACTTGACATTGACTGTTTGTACAACCATAGCTGGTACTTGAACTCAGGTCTCTTGTTTAACTATTATATTCAGTTTCTGCCTATCTCTCGTCCATCCACCCCTAGGTGCTCACAAGAATAATATACTTCAGTTTGGTAACCCTACAAGTGCGGGGTGGGGTGGGGGGAAGGGATGAACAAAACAAAAACAAAACCCACACAAAGAATAAGTGTGGCTTGAGTCTTAACATTTTGATTTAACTTTTTCACTTCACTTTTTATTGTGCATTGTGGCAGATAGACTAGTACACCAAAAAGAAAGCTAAAAGTTAAAGTGTTTTTCTGGTCATTGTACATCTGTATCAATCTAGAAGCTGTTCATACCCTCCTCACAGTGACTTCTGGCTGCCTTGGTGGAGAGAGCCAACTTGACATACTCTGTTAATTTCACCCAATGATTGTACATCATAAATAAATTAAATTTACTTATAAATAAATAAATTAAAAAATAAGCATTAAATTTTCATTGTACCCTTGGGGCTGCTGAACAGCACTTCACAACCACCATTGCATACTTATAGTTATGAACTTTCTTCCGGTAAAATTTTCTGTTGACTTTCATCATGTGGATACTATTCTAAATGGTGAGATGAAACACGTCTTTAACTAAAGCACTGCTACCAGCCAGAAACAGGATATAATCCAGCTTCCTTCTTATCGCAACCTATGGGTGGATTCTTGGGAATCTAACTGGTGCCCTAGGAAGCTGTCACCGGATGTTCCTCTTTATTTTCCTTTTTAAATTAGCCAATTAATTAATTTCTTCTTAGCCCCAACACAGCCCTGCTCTCCCTTTTCCTTCCCTAGTCCCTTCCCCACTGCCTCCCCCATTTTCCTCCCCCATCCACTGCCTCTCCCTTCTCCCCAGAAAAGTACAGTCCTCCCTTGCACATCAGTCAGTCATGGCACACCAAACCGAACCAAGACCCGGCACCCCCTCCCCAAGACTGGATGAGACAACCCAGTAGGAGGAAAGGGTCCCAAACACAGATAACAGAGTCAGAGAAAGGCCCAGCCCCCTCTATTAGGAGTCCCACAAGAAGACCAAGCTACCTATGAATATAGAAGAATGCCATTTCCTCTTCATTTTCAATGAATGAAAGGCACAGTTAACAAAAGCAAGAAGACTTCAGACTGGCAAGAGTTTCTTAGAACGCCTTTTCCCCCTCAAGAGATGCTCAGGACCTCACAATGGCAGGCTTTGTGTGACCCAGGCCAAGTTCATTTGGCACCTCTGTCCCAGAGAGTTATGTGCAGACTTTGACTGGCTTCCAGGGAAGCCACTACCCACCCACATGTGCTGTGAGGCTTCCTCATTGGTGTTTGGCAAGAGGGGGCCGGTTCCTCATGAGGAGCCGAGTGCTTTGACAGATGAAACTTGTGTGCAAGAAAATCAATCCTGCACCTTGGCATCCTGCTTTTAAACCCGAGAGACCGCTGTGGAGCTGAAGTTGTAAGGTAAGCAAGGCTTGGCCGCAGCTCTTGAACTCTGAAACAGATAACTTGAAGAAGCATTTTTTTTTTTTTGACTTCATGTGAAACTTGAGCAGGCTGCTTTGCCGCCTGCCTTTAAGAATAACAGCTCATTGTCAAATTGCACACATAACTCTGATGTAAAACAGAAAGGTTAAAAAAAAGTGGCTGCTTTTAAAATAAAAAGTCTCCTGTGATGAAATGGGTGTACAGAGCCGTTGTCCTTTAGGCAAGTGTGGAGGCGTCCAAGAGGACTGGCGTTTCCTTCTGCTGGGGGCCTGCAATCAGTTCATTTTAAAAGGGGCCAAATTATCTCTTCCACTTGAGGCTGCGTCTGGGACAAGTGAGAAGTCCTAAGGAATTGTAACCGAATGTCATTCCAAATCTGTGGGTCATTTTTCTAAAGCCGTTTGGTATTTGCTTAGGTGTGGTGAGGGGGGTTAAGCCGCGATGCCTCAGTGGGCACTGCTCTGCAACGTGTGGGCGATTTGCTGGGGTCAGTGCCGGCTCGTGCAGGCCAGCTCCTTGAGATTGTGGCAAATTAAATTGAGAAGTTGGTAATTGTCAGAATGTAAACTGAAAGCCAGGGATTTGTCCAACTTGGAGTGTCACAGAACAAGCTCAGCTGTATATAAGGTAATTACTTGCCTAATGCTAACAAAATCCAACCTTTCGGGAGGAATTCCAGGAACTCTTAATGTTTTTGTTTATTTGACCTGACTCAATGCTTGCCACTAACTGGAGTATTTTTCTGTATGTTAGATGTTGAGTCTTCTTTCTTTTCCCTAGATGTCTTAAAAGAAAAGATAGACTTTATTCAAGCTGACTGTGCTAATTCTGTGCTCATATATGTCTACTCTCCTACCTGGCCTTTTCAGATACAAGACGAGTAAGCGGGCTATGGTTATAGTGAACTCTCCCTGGAATTGCCACCCCCGACTCCAACTCCAACTGCCCCCAACCCATGCAATGCACACCTATCTGTGTCCTCCTCCCCCTCTACACAAGTCGCAGTCCTGCCCAGTGTCACCTGTGCCAACGGTTTATATTTACGTCTAAGTCCATACTCCTGTGAGACGGGTTCCCTCCTATGCGCAACCTAAGCGCAAGCCTTGGAGGCTGTCCTGTCTAAAATCTAGACGTATCATCTTGCGGGGATTTAGCCTGCTTCTCTCCAGGCTTTTTCCTTCCAGGACCAAGGTGTCTCATCTGCCCAGGGTGTGCCTGGGGGTCTGCTGTACCCTGTTACTGTACTTTTTACACAGATAAATAAGAGAGAATTTCTGCACCCGACACCCAAGTAAAAAATGTAGAGTCTCTAAGGTTTGGGGAGTCCTCTATGGATTTTTCTTTTTTCCTCACTCTGCTTTTTGCTAGCTAATTTCATGTTTCTTAAAACCATTTAAGTATAAAGCTGAATGGAAGCTTTGAAGGAGGGTAAGCTGATGACTTTTTGCAGCCAGGCACCCACAATGGGAACCGTAAAGGCGAGTAGTGGGCTTGGTTTAGCATTCCAACATGAAATATATCACTCATGAAGAGTATGCCTTGTTCATGCTCTTTCATCGTTCACATTCGGCTGTCCCTGAGCTGTGCTCAGAGGACAATTTCTCTGCATGGGAACGTTTGAGAGACAGTCTCCAAGATATAGACTATGGTGCTGGATAAATACTAGGCACAAGAATTTCCCGATGTGGGCCTGAAGAGATGGCTTAGTGGTAAGAGCATCGCCTGATTTTGCAGAGGACCCAGGTTCAGTTCCCAGCACACACATGGTGGGGCACAGCCATCCTTAGCTCTAGTTCCAGGAGATTTGATGTTCTCTTCTAGTTCTGTGGGCACCAGGCACCACAGGAGGCAGACATATATGCAGACAAAACATGAATGCACATAAAATACTGATAAATAAATAAAAAGATTTCCTATTTTGATAAAAAAAAATAACCACTGTTCTGGAGCCACACTTAATAATAACAAACTTATTGCATGTTTTATGTTCTTATTATTTAATTTTTTTAGTCAAATTAACAGAAGGCTGAAAAGATAGCTAGCTTCAAGTACTAGGATTCCATGCTCCATCTGACAAATTTTTCAACCATTCTGTAAGTTTTTACTTAGATGACACAGCCATATAAGTCTGTGAGAACTAACATCAAGAGATGTGATTTTATTTTGAATACACTGTAGGCATTAGAACTATGACCTAAAGTGGATCCTTTATAGACAGATGGGAAATCAGTGAAACCTCTGTCCTATTTAATATGTGACTCATAAAATCATGCAGGACTGGGACCTACTACCATGATCCAGGATGGGTCACACTAGGAGGGTTCACAGAGATCTTCTTGGCAATTTCTGGGCACTTCCTGTGAATCTCATACACAGAGTTGGTGAGCAGCAGACTTCCCCTGCAATCAACTGATCTTTACAATGACAGGAAAAATGGGTCAAGGCAAAGGAATAGCAGTGCTAATCCTATAGTGAGGGAGAATGGCAGATGTGTGTAACATCGTTGATTCTAGAAATTCTGCTTCTGTAGAAGTTGAGCAATTTCCTTGAAATTCAGTCCGTGTGAGGTGGTTGGAGTCAAATGCTTGGTCAGCACGCTAACTGAGATGGCCAGCATTTGTTTTGAAGTGGGAGACTGCTCCCTGTCGGTGCTGAAAGAACGGATGCACATGTGCAGCTTCCTCAAACTGGCAGTGCCCTGCATGGGTCACTAAAGGGACGGTTTGCAGACTAGCAAAAGAGATGCCAGCGGGACCTGGAAATCCAGCATAGATTCACTAAGAAAGGAGCTGCTGCAACACTTGCCATCTGTTTTTGTTTGCTTTGTTTTGTTCATTGGTCATCAATATGGAACTTGACTGGTAGATAGAGAGCTCACTATTTAGCCCAAAAGCCAATTCTCAACATAAAATATTATTGAGCTGGCAGTGGTGGCACACACCTTTGATCCCAGCACTTGGGAGGCAAAGGCAGGTGGATCTCTGTGAGTTCACGGCCAGCCTGGTCTACAGAGTGAGTTCCAGGACAGCCAGGGTTACACAGTGAAACTCTGTCTCAAAAAAACAAAAACAGACAAACAAACAAACAAACAAATAAAAATACTTTAGTTGAAGGTAGGTATCTTCTACCAAGTCAAAGTATGTGTGATAAAGCACAGGCTAGTTGTTCAATACCTCTTTAAACATTACTTGATAATCCTGAGAACTTTTACATTGTTTACTCCAGAATGTGGCTCTCAATTCGTCTTCAGTTACTCTCCCTGTATTGTGAGAAGTTGGGATGCTTCAGAGCTTCCTTAGGGACTAATTACTGGAAATGAGTTCAAATAGTTGCCATGGCTTACATGTCAATCAGCTTAAACAATTCATGATCATTCTGAGGAAATAATAACTAATAATACACAAACTAGAAAGATTGCATTCGTCCCACTCAAGTGAAGAGCTTGAGGGTACAGGGTTTCCCAAATGCTTTTCCAAGGACTTCATCTGAGCTCTTACCTATGATCTCTTGATGGTTAGACACTTGCATTCTTCAAAATTAATTAATGAACATCTAGATTGCTTTGATTATCTCACAGTATAAGCAATACCTAATAAAGAATATCAGGCTAGAAATGAATTAGAGATAACAAAAGCAGGGACTGGAGAAATGGTTTAGTAGTTAAGAGCGCTGACTGCTCTTCCAGAGGCCCTGGCTTCAGTTCCCAGAACCCACATGGTGGCTCACAACTGACTATAACTCCAGTTTCAGGGGATCTGATGCCCTGTTCTGGCCTCCACTGGCACCAGGCATGTACATGGTATGCAGACATGCATGCAGGCAAAACACTCATGCATATAAAACAAAGTAAATAAATCTTACTTAAAAAATAAAGAAAAAACAAAAGCATAAATGAACAAAAACATATAATGACAATTTGTTTATAATTCTCCCTAGAATTATACCAAAAAAAAAGACAAAGTTTAAAAGACACTAAATGGCATCATCCTTTTTTAACCAGGTGATATTCTTTTATTAAAGATTTATTTTTATATTATATATACACTATTCTGCCTGCATGCTTGCCTGCACTCCAGAAGAGAGCACCAGAAATCATTATAGATGTTGTGAGTCACCATATGGGTGCTGGGAACTGAACTCAGGACCTCTGAAGAGCAGCCAGTGTTCTTAGCCTCTGAGCTGGCTCTCCGGTCCTAGATAACATTCTTGATCATTGCTTTTTTTTTTCTAGTTAAGTATTGCCAAATTAGTGAAAAACAGTAGTTTAAAGAAATGTAACAGACACTCCACTTGAACTTGAGTGGCATGCCAGCTCCATCCTGAGATTATTGGAGAGCAGCTCAGGACATGGGAGTTGAGCAGATTATCATATTTAAAGGGTGCAAATAGTAACCTGGAAGAGATGAGGTGACTTACAACAAAATTCTGGTTTTAATCCTTTCTTAAGATGCATATTAATGTGGGATTCCCCTCTGCATGCTGTGACTATGTTTTATTGCCATTGGTTAATAAAGAAGCTGCTTTTGGCCAATGGCTTAACAGAGTATAGCTAGGTGGGAAAACTAAACTGAATGCTAGAAGAAAGTAGGTGGAGACAGGGAGAAGCCATGTAGCCGCCATAGGAAACAGACACCTCCAATGGAGCCCACCAAAACCTTGCTGGTAGGGCACAACTTCGTGGTGATGCACAGATTAATAGAGGTGGGTTAGTTTAGGTATAAAAGCTGGCTAGTATTACACTTAAGCTATTGGCCAGACAGTAATGCAAACAATATAGTTCCTAAGTGATTGTTTTGGGACTAAGCAGCTGGGAACAAACGAGCAGCCTCTGTCAACAGCATATCTACCAGAGTCTTAGATTAATATGTTTAATAAATACTTAGAGATAAAATGTTTAGAAATATATCTGTGACCAAGATAAAAATCCAGCCTGATCTTAACAGACTGTAATAACAAGCTGTAGCAGTGAGAAATATAAGATCATTTTCTGCACTCCATAAGTAAAAAAGCAGATTACAGAATACATCAAGAAAATTCAGCATAATTTTTTGGTGACATTATCAGAAATGTAAGGAAAGAGTGTTGGGTGGGACATGCTACATGCCGCAACCCATACCAATGATGACCTGTGCCATAGCCCCAAACCCACGTGACTTTAATTGCTTGAAGGTACACATGGCAAACTTTAGTTTCATTGAGAACCCTGAAACTCAAATGTAAGCCAATCCAGATGATTTCTTATTCTAGAAGTTCTTTAACTAAGTATTGCCGAGGCCTCTGTGGGTAAACATGAGCACAGTAGAAGCTGGCCTGCCAGGGCAGGAGTAATCTTTGAATCTCTACACATGCATAGAACAGTGATTAGATTCTGTAACAAGTCAGGACTACTCAGGGAACGGACCATGTGAAAATTACCCTTCATACTATGGCAAAGAGCATGGGCAAGGTTCCAGATGGTGTAAAAGCCATAGGCTGTGAGTGTCAGAGGCCCATCTGAGCTCCCAGAGATGCCCTGCTTCACGGGCTTGAGCCCAGGAGGCAGCAACACAGGCTGAAGAAATTGTGAGCCTAGTCTCATGGGGACTAAAGACCCTGGAGGAAAGGAAAGGCGCTCTCTGTGACTGCTGACACTGCGCACCCTCCGCACAGAGGTGTCTACGTTCCTTTCTGGTTTCTACAAGGGTTTTTTCACTTCCTGTGTCTGTGCACCTTTTCGCCCACCTTCGTCTGTTGGCCACCGGCTGGAGCTGGTGCTGTCTCACTCTGACTCTCAGGGAGGTGGGATTTCCATGGCTGCTCACATGGACTAACTGAACACAGACCCTGCCGCTCACTTGCCCAAAGTGCTTTTAGCTTGCCTTGAGCTGTTTCCACCTGGGGACAAAGAGAGATGTCAAGGTTCTTATGAGGATTAAACAGCGTATGATACTCTACTTGACACAGTCCTAGACCATGGAACAGAAATGTCAGTTGCTAGTGTGACAGGTTTTAATTGCCTTCTCTTCCAACACTTGGCTCACTAAGCTAAGTGAACATTGATTTGCAGGAGAGCATGACCTTAAGGGCTAGATGCAGTTACAGAAAACTACCCTTCAGATGAAGGACTAAGCACCAGCAGTGAGCATCATTTGCTCACCCACAGTCCCAGCAAACACAGAGGTTAGTGGCCTCTGGGATGGTGGCTCTCAACCGATGGGTCTCTCAGTCCCTGGGGCTATATCAAATGATCCTTTCACGGGGTAGTCTAGGACCATCGGAAAACATAGTTATTACATCACAATTCATAACAGCAGTGAAGTTACAGTTATGAAGTAGCAAGGAAAATAATTTTATGGTTGGGGGTCATGACGGCATGAAGAACTGGATTAAAGGTTGCAGCATGAGGAAAGCTGGGGACCACTGCTCTGGAACCTTGTACTGTGGGCATGGAGACCCCTGGGAGTACATGAGAGCCCGGTGTTATTTCCTGAAGCTCTGTCACTCACTTGAACTTCTCAGAGAACGGCATAAGCACACATCCAAATGCAATCCAGCCTGAACACTTTCCAGCTCATGCCAGCCCCACCCACGCTCTCCCTCAACACCAGATCTCCTGTGAAGTGAGTCCAACACGGCCTCCTTTCATCTATAAATAATTTAGTTTGTGTTCTGAACAAAAAATTAAAAAAAAACAGGACTTGGTGACTTGGTTTTAGCGCTTCCATTTTTCCTAAGGCATCATTTTTTTTTAAATAGTTAGTTAAAGCTGTTCAGTCCAAAGTATTTCAGGGCAGCAATAACTCAGGATCCTTTAGATGGGATAATTTGGTACTGGATCACCTGAAAAGATGTTCTTACCTAATTCAAAGTTTTCGGGCTCTTTTCTCGCTTTCACATCTGAAATCGAGGTGTCCCTTACAATGAGCCAATAATGTTTTATTAATAATGCTCTTTTATGCTTAGTGCAGTATAAAATGTGTCTCATGAAAGAGGTGTCTTAGGAATGGAGAAACACAATAATTGGACGATAAGTCCATATATCAAAAACTACCTGCCCTAAGTGCCTATTTCCACATTCTTCTTGTACATATCCTCATCGATAACAAAATGAAACACACTTAAAGTAAAATGTATAGCAATCATAAATTTATTTTCATTGCTACTTCATAACTGTAATTTCACTACTGTTAGGAATCATAATGCAAATATTTATGTTTCCCGATGGTCTTGGGTGACTCCTGTGAAAATGTCAATTGAGCCCCCCTCCTCCACAGGGATCAAGAGCCACAGCTTGGGAATCACAGTGTCAAAGTCCTAAGGTAGTAAATATTTTCCTCAGCGTCTTGGGTACGACCCGGGGACCCTGGCAAAGGCTCGAAACTGAACAGGTATTCTCTCTCTTGAGGTACAGAGCATGTGCAGTGCGGAGCTTGAAGTCTGAGTTCTCAAGATAAAGTGATCTCTCTCTCTGTGCTCCCATTGTCCAGTCTTTCTTTGTCACGCTGATATCCTCACTTATCCCCATCGCTTGCTAAATGAACATGGCACGGGGCTAAGGTATGGTGAATGGAACCAGAGAGGGAACGCAGGAAGTGAGGTGGCCCCAAGGCTCTGGGACACACATGATTTAGTGAGAAGGACACAGCTGGGGACTTGCTGTGACCACACTCCTCCTGTGTTAGCTTCTTTGACAGGCAAACACAGTCCTGTATGTTTTTAGAACTGCTTGGTGAAGAAGAAAATTTAAAGCTGTCTGGTGTGTCAGGGGACCTGAGACTAGCTTGTGGTTTATGGACAATCAGCTGATAGCTTCCCAAGCCTCATTGTCCTGAGCTTTTAGAGAACCATCTAGTGAACTCACTGAGGTGTTAGGGACGGAGCAGAGATTGTCCACACTTCTTGCTCACTGCCTCATCTCCAGAAGCCAGGGTAGCATCTGACACGTGGTCAGCATTCCGAAGATACTAAGTGGATGGGTGAGTTCTTGCTGTCAACTTGAGACTGATGCAGAGGGGGTCATTTACTCTTACTAGTTTAAATGATCTAAGAATGTTCTCTAAGTGCTATGAGTAGCAGGCAGATGTTTCCCATACAGATGATCGATGGACCACTTTTCAAACGGCTCTGGTTTTACTGTGGTCAACAGCACATCTGAAAACCATGTAATTAACAGCATGTAGCACACTGTGAATTGATGACAATAAAAGCAAACACTGTACAGTTCTTTGGGCCAAGACTCTTAGCACTTTGACTAATTAACTGATCTAATATTTGAAGCTCTATAGACTCTAGATGCTGTAACTGTTTTTATTTCATATACGAGAACAACGAGATAAAGAGAAATGCGGAACGGCACACTGTTCAAAGAAGTGTCTAGCAACAGATTGTTCTGAACTGCCAAACTTTGTAATATTATCAAGAGTCTCCTTACTTCAGAGTAGTGACGCCTAAGCTAAAATTATGAATGAGGTCACTTCCCACCTCTAAACACTATGATTCAATATAGTACATTCTGCTCATCATTTAGTAACATTAAAACAGCAGTCCAAGGTGAATTCAGAGACCCACTTGCCATCCTATTGGGATCCCTGGAGGCAACCTGTAAATCTCCCTCTAATTAGAGGTTAGGAAGCCAAGAAATGTAGTCCCCAAGAATTTCACCTTAAGTTCTAGGTCATGAATGTTCCTATCGTACCACATAGCCCGGACCCATTTCAGCTGCGGTCCCTCTTCCTTCAGAGGTCATGTTGCCTTGGTTGGCTCCAGGTCCCCATGGTCAATCGCACAGTCCACTGACACTTTAGCCCAGTAACTTGGGCTGAAGCTGCCAAGTGACGCTGATTTATGGCCTTCCTTCTTGGGAATCTCATTAAGCAAAATCATGACACCCAGGAGAGCCCTGAAGAGAGTTAGAGGTTGGAATTCATTTTCTTTTAGGTTTGATCACTCCCCTTTTTCCACTTCAGACCAAGTCCGTTCTCAGTGATGGCCTCTGACAGCCATAGTGCTTCCAGTTAGTTAGACAACATTAGTCCGTTAGCCTCATGCTGGGAAGAAAACTAGAAAAACCCAAACAAAGAAGTATTTCATCCCGCAAGAGAAAATATGTCCCAGGTAGTAATTACTCCACTGTCTGAAATAATCCTATTAGGCATTGCATTTCCATTGCAGTTTGCCAAAGAAACTGGCGTCAGATGGAGCTGGCGGGAGAAAAACATTGCATCCATTTAACTGCTGGTCAAAAGGGAGAGCTTAAGTGGCCAGATAGAAATTCTGCACCGAGGAGGTGCAAAATTAATGTTCTGTCTCTACAGTAACAAGATTATTAGCACAGTATTTTCCCCTCGATTTGATCGCTTCCTGCATATTCTGTCGCATTAAGTCAAGAATTCCTCTCTCTCTCTCTCTCTCTCTCTCTCCCCCTGTGTGTGTGTGTGTGTGTGTGTGTGTGTGTGTGTGTGTGTGTGTGTAAGTTCAGGTGTACCTTCACAAGTGGAGGTTAGAAGTCAACCTCAGATGTCATTCTTTGTGAGAGACATGTTTTTTGTTTTTTGTTTTTTTTTTTGTTTGTTTTGTTTTTCCAACCCAGGGTTTCTACTAGAGGCTCACCAAGTAGGATAGTCTGATTGGTGATGAATCTCAGGAGCCAGCCTGTCTGTCTCCCCAGGGGTACCACTCCTCGCTCTGTACACAGGGTCTAGGGATTAACTCAGGTCACCATGCTTCCATAGCAAACACTGCCAACCAAACTCTCTCCCTAGCTCTAGGCCAGCACTTTTTCACCTTTGATTATATACTTCTTCGGCCTATAAGGACTGTCACAGGGCTGATCCCCTAAAGACTTATGTCCAGTGATAGTCCAGTGACTAAGAGCGTGCAGTGCTCTTCCGGAGGAGTCAAGTTCAAATCCCAGCACACACATCAGACAGCTCACAACCTCCCATGCCTCCATTTTGAGAGGATCCAACTCCTCTGACCTCCGCAGGCTCCTGCACTCACACACACACATCTACATAGACACACATGCACACCATTTAAAAGAACAAAAGCAATTTTTTAAAGTTATTGCATCAGTTGAATAAAATGACAAGGGTGCTAGCATTTCTTTGATCCAGTCCCACCCAATAAGACAGGACTAGCTATGTGACCCAGAACCTACCTTATGTGAGAAGTAGGAGTTACACTTTAATAATCTGGGTTTTATTGCTGGATGCTTGCTTGAGAGGCCCCTGACCTAGCACTGTTGGCCCCAAGAGTAACTTCTGCCTTCACCCTTATCACTGTGACACTGACAAAGTGATCTCTAAAAGGTTTATTATACTCTGCTCCTGTGTACCTTTTGCTCAGGATGAGCTGGGTGAGAAAGAGTCAATAACTTACTTTAAAAGTTGGCAAGAAACCTAGTTTGCATCTCTGTTTCTGTCCTTAAACACTGATCAAAAATAACTTATTTGGCTTACGTGTTACAGTTAGTCCATCATCAAGGGAAGCCAACGCATGAACTCATGCAGGAGCTGGAAGCAGAAACCATGGAGCAATGCTGCTTACTGACCTGCTTCCCCAAGCTCTCTCTGCTGGCTTTCTTACAGAACCAGGCTCGCCAGCCTAGGAATGGTGTTGCCCACAGTGGGCTGGGCCCTCCTACATCAATTAGAAATCAAGAAAATGCCCCCTCAGATATGATCACCGGCTAATCTAATGGATGCAGTTTCCTCAGTCGAGTTTCCCTCCTCCCAGATGTGTCAAGTTGACGGTCACTATTGGCCATCACCTAGCGGAAGTTTAAAGTAGACAACTGGCACGTCCCCAGCTGAGGCAAGGACATAGGGTGGGCCGAGTCTTAGGTCAGTGAGAGGACTTCAAGGCACTGAAGAACACTGCCAAATTCAGCACATTCAGCAACCTGTGAATTCCCCGAATCCACAGAGAGTTCCACACGTTTTTAGAGATGCAATTTACTATCCACGTAGGGCCTCTGCTATTGATCTGCTCAGTGACTCAGACCACACTGAACACTACTAAATATATCAGTGTGGTTTCCGATGCGATACGAGACCACAAGAAGGAAACGGGTAGAATGAGAAGCACGTCTGGGGCAGTTTCATTGACAGGGAAGACACCAGAATGGCAATGTGACACTGAGAGGTTGCTACTGGCCTCAACATCTAGATGTTTCTCCTCAGAGGAAAGGAATTGGGATGGCATGGATCATAAAATCTCTGCTCTATCTGAGTTCTCCTGAGTTATTCTCAGAGCAAACAGAAACTAACCTCTACCTCTTTGTACAAATACAACATTATCTCTCTCCCTCTCCTCCTCTCTCTTCCTCTCTGTCACACACAATAATAATTCATAATTGCTTTAATTTATTAATTGTAAGAAACCATGATCATCATTTCACCATAAGAGCATTAGAGATTCAAGGTAGTAAAATGAAGGCATTGTGTGTGTATCAGCCTAGCACGGCAGGTAGACTGACCGGACACACAGAGCAGTATATAAACCCTATTGTGTGTCCTTTGTCCCTCTCTTTATTAGTCAGGCAGACAGTCTCATGGGTCACCTAGATCTCATCTTTCCCTTGCTCCGTATGCTTGTTCTTTCTTCAATGAAAACCATGTGTGGGTTCATCTCTGTCTTTCACATCCTGTTTATTTTGAAACTTATTATTTGAAACACGTGACCTTGCAGTCATCTTGGATGTTATTAATTTTCTGCTCTAGCCTTCTGGTTTGGGGAGAGGAAACATTTGAGAAGAGCCGGGGGCGAGAGCTAGACTAGCAGGCACGAACACGGCCTAGTGTGTTCTGTTCATTTGTAGCTGGGCCTAAGCTGCCTTGAGGCACCACTGGGAATGAACCATCAGATTTTATCCCTTTAAATCCCAGCACTTGGGAGGTAGAGGCAGGTGGATCTCTGTGAGTTCGAGGCCAGCCTGGCCTACAGAGTGAGTTCCAGGACAGGCTCCAAAGCTATAGAGAAAGCCTGTCTCAAAAAAAAAAAAAAGTCAAAAGAAATCTAATAATTTTCGCTTTAATTTTTTAAAATTAAATATTAAAAATTTCAATTTAATTGCAGACTCCAGGATGTGCTCAGCCAATGCAAAGGGAATTTATCTGACACTAGGAAATAACACAGAAAACAACAGACAAGAGGAGCTCAAAGAAGGGAATGATCACTTGTATCTACAAAGGCCAGAGCCAGAATGGCTGCCCAGGGAAGAGACTGAGAATGTCTTAATTTGAGAGTGTGACAGTGACATATAAAGTCACAATTCCCTATGGGTTTATGCATCATTAAATTCTGACCAGCATACGTTGGCCTCGTAGAGGATGCCTTAGAACTTGCCCACAAAAACACTACTAGCTTTCTTACTATTAAGTATATCTCTCATATGAACAAATTACTCATCCTTTTTAAATTTATAAATGTATTTTTCTGTGTGTAAGTGCACGTGGAAGATCGTGCCACAGCAAGTCTGTGAGGGTCCCAGGGTGACTTGAGGGATCTGTTCCTCTCTTTCCACCATGTGACCACTGAGGGTCAAATCAGGCCAGTCAGGCTTGGAGCCAGGTGCCTTTACCTGCTGAGCCATCACCAGGACAAATCATCCATTCTTTCTACTTGGATTTCAGTTGCATGATATTGAGTTTTGGTTAATGGGATTTTTTAAATTACCCGTTTAGTTAATTAATGTTGTTTATACCCATCTACTTGGGAATAGCACGTAAATTTGTGCTAACCACTCACTAATAATTACATTCTGAATTTAGAGAGACACCAGGGATTAGGCTGGTTTGTCTCATTAAAGCCGGGTAAATTAAATTTAAAAAGGAGTTCCTTTGATTATGTTGAATGTCTGAAGCATTCAGAATGATAAAGTGTCACCTGGTCATGTATGTACCTGGCTCTCAGCATTGCTCTGGGGTGAGGACCAGACCAACGGGGAGTCAGTGGGGGGGTATGGTTTATCAGAGACCCCAGAACCACAGCCAATGTGAGTATCGTTCTTTGTATCAAAGCCCCCATCCCTTCAGTCATCTACCGAAGACTTACCAGAAGGCAACAGTCAGGCTGACCGTATTTCCAAAATGTCTGACTTCTTACTCGCTAAGGTAAAAACCACAAAATAGCCAGGGCTTTGAAACCGTGCATGAATTAGGCACAAGAGTTTACTTGTTTGAATTTTTAATACATAAATATTGATTGTTAATGATCTTACTATATTGGATTTTTGAAACTTTATTCACATTACATGAAGTTCAACTTTTTTGTTGTTTTTTGTTGTTGTTGTTTGTTTGTTTGTTTTTTGAGACAGGGTTTCTCTGTAGCTTTAGAGCCTGTCCCAGAACTAGTTCTTGTAGACCAGGATGGCCTCGAACTCACAGAGATCTGCCTAGCTCTGCCTCCCAAATGCTGGAACTAAAGGCGTGAGCCACCACAGCCTGGCTGAAATTCAACTCTTTGATATGCACAGCGTAGCAGTTCTATAGCCCAGTCCTTGCTGTTAATCATCACCAGTCACCTCTTGCTGTCGTAAAAAGAAATGCCACAGCCATTTGCAGCCATTCCCCATTCTCTCCATCCTGGCAATAGCAAACCTATCTACTGTCTCCGTGGGTGTTTCTACTCAACAAATTCAAATAAACAAAAATGACAAAACACGCAGCCCTCATGCCTGGCTGCTTTTATCCCACATAATTGTATTTAGGTCTCATCACATAGCATGTAATCACAACTTGATTCCTTCTCAAGAATAATCACCATTTTCCAAAAAGATTTACATAGGCACACATAAAATGTGTGAACACACACACACACACACACACACACAGAGAGAGAGAGAGAGAGAGAGACTGTGTTGACTATTTTTCTGTTGCTGCAATAAACACCAAGACCAAAACTAACTGGGAGGAAAGGGCTGCCTTATTTGGCTTACAGGTTACAGACCATCATCAAAAGAAGCCAAAGCACAAACTGGAGGCAGGAGCCTGGAGCAGAGGTCACTGAGCAACGCCGTTTACTGGCACACTCCTCTCCCTTGCTCACCCACCTTTCTTATAGTAACCCAGGTCCACCCCACTTAGGAATGGCACTGCCCACAGTGGGCTGGTCCTTTCTACATCGATTAACAATGCAGAAAATGCGCCCCCACAGATTGCCCACAAGCTAATCTGAGGGAGGCAGCTCCTCAGTTGGAAGTTCTCTCCTCCCAGATGTGTCAAGTTGACAAGCAAGATCAGAAGAGCAGCCTTCACATATCCTTTTGTAGAATCATGTCTTTTGCTTTCTCTTGAATGTATCTTAGAAACAATGGCTGAGTCATATGGTAGCCTCATGTCTAATGTTCTGAAAAAGTTGAGCTCTTTTCCCAACACAGCTGTCCCACAGCCACGCGAGTTCCCAGCAGCAATACATACGTATTTCAATCCAATTCCTCCACAGCCTCATCAACACTTGGCCGGGCCGCTAATGAAGCCCCCTCTAGTGGCTTTGAAGTGGGTGTCAGTGTGGTTTGATGTGTCTCTCCCTGCGGTGCGGACTAATGCCGTTGGACAGCCTTTCACCTGTGTCTGGCAGTTTGTATATTTTTGTCAGAGAAGTGCCTTACAAACGCATCGCCTGTCTTTAAATTGGATTATCTGTGTATTTATTGTTGAACTTCAGGAAGAGTCTCTGTAGGTTTCAAAGGCTAGTTAGTCCCTGATCAAATATGTGACTGGCAAGCACGTTCCCAACATCACAGCTTATCTTTTCACTTTAACTACCAAGGACTCTTGGATGTGCTCTGCACTGTTTGACCATACCCTTGGTCAAACCATTGGCACCGTTGGCATGGTCCTTTGATAATGTTCTCTGTAGCACATTTCTCTCCATGGATGAAATCAACTTACCTATATTTTGTTTTTGATACATATTTTTTATATCATATCTAAGACATCCTGCTCCAGGTAAACCTACAAGGGTTTATTCGTCTGACCTTCCAAAGCGATGCTGTGCCATTATCTGTGTCCCCGTATTTGTCCTCTTTCTCTAACTTCATCCTTCAGCACATGGCTCACTCCCTTTAGTGAAATCCTGTTTCCCCACCGAATGGCCTGGGAAATCCCTCAAAATCAACTGACCACAGATATATCTAAGTAGTGGGTTTGTTCATGGAGTGTCAATTATGTTCCATTAGCTTCTGTGCCCTTCCTTATATCAGTCCCCAGTGCAGCCGCAGGGCTATACCTGTCCTTACATCAGTCCCCAGTGGTGGGTCAGTGCCTGCCCTTAAGTCTGTCCCCAGTGGTGGGTCAGTGCCTGTCCTTATATCAATCCCCAGTGGTGGGTCAGTGCCTGTCCTTATTCAGTCCCCAGTGGTGGGACTGTACCTGTCCTTATATCAGTCCCCAGTGGTGGGACTGTACCTGTCCTTATATCAGTCCCCAGTGGTGGGTCAGTGCCTGTCCTTATGTCTGTCCCCAGTGGTGGGTCAGTGCCTGTCCTTATTCAGTCCCCAGTGGTG
The DNA here is from genome assembly GCA_028555095.1 of Dicrostonyx torquatus. Taxonomy (NCBI): domain Eukaryota; kingdom Metazoa; phylum Chordata; class Mammalia; order Rodentia; family Cricetidae; genus Dicrostonyx; species Dicrostonyx torquatus. The sequence goes on from JAQHUG010000136.1 coordinate 100,284, forward strand.
GGGCTGTACCTGTCCTTACATCAGTCTCCAGTGGTGGGGCTGTACCTGTCCTTACATCAGTCCCCAGTGGTGGG
>JAQHUG010000136.1:105785-122716 GCA_028555095.1 Dicrostonyx torquatus
GTATCTATATGTGTATAGTGTAATGTGCTGTGTATATGTGTGCTATCTGAGTGTGGTATCTATATGTGTATAGTGTAATGTGCTGTGTATATGTGAGCTATCTGAGTGTGGTATCTATATTGTATAGTGTTGCATTTGTGGATGTGTTGATTGTGTGTGCTATTTAAAAAGCCAGCTTGTTATTGGCATTCAAGAGCCTCTCACAGTACACCAATACCTGATACGTGCGCACACATGTGTGAAAGCTTAAGGCCTCTTCTTCCTCCACCAACAGAAAGCTGGGCTGCATCTCTTCCTAGTCCTCACTCCAGGGCATCTGTTTAACACTAAATATTTATTCTCTGCCAAAACTTTCTTCTTGTATGAATTCTCTCTGACCTCTTGCCTCAATCCAAACCAGTCTTCTTTGATCTCAGCCTTATTCAGTCAGAAGCAAGTAGCAACTCATGCTTGTTTAATCCCAGAACCCCCTTGTAGTATCCTGGCCTCTCAATGCCCCCATCAGGCTGTGGGACACCAGGACCAGCCAGATGTTACTCCTGCCTACCAGTGCCATTGCCTGGCTGCGTGACCCGTGGCAGGCTATGTAAGGTCTCTCTGATCTTTGGCAAATGAATGGGGTTCATGGCATTTATTCACTGCTCCACAGAGTTGTTGGAAAGTTCCGTTAGGGTGCCTGGAACACAGGAAGTTCAAAGTTTTTTATAGTCATCTGCCTAACAGCTGTCTATCTTACCAGGACACCAATTCCTAGTAAGGCCTCTTCTTGTGTCACAGACATTTTTTTGAACTTTTCCATCACGGTATTCTTTCCCTCCTCCTCCTTCTCCACTACCCTGTCCATCTCACCATTACATGCATGTATGTATACAGGAATCAGACCCCCTGAAACAGGAGTTACAGACAGCTATGAGCTGTCATGTGGTGCTGGGAATTGAACCCGGGTCCTCTGGAAGAGCAACCAGTGCTCTTAACCACCAAGCCATCTCCCCAGTCCCAATTTTGGATTCTTTTAAGTTCTGATTTTATTCAATTTTTAGTTTCTACCCTAAGGTACCATTTTCTCCTGGTGTAATCATCAAAAAAGATACCTTTAGCTCAGTGTCCTAGTCAGTTTAACTGTCAGCTTAACACAGCCTAGAATCACCTGAAAAACAGTTTGACTTAAAGAATTGTCTTTATTGGGTTGGGCTGTGGGCACTTCAGTAAGGGACTGTCTTGATTATCTTAACAATAAGATGTAGAAAGGCACCACCCACTGTGGGAGGCACTCTCTCCACCCCCCATACACCCCCCCACCCCTGGTCAGGGCATCTTAGGCTATATAAGAAAGCTAACAAAGTGTGAGCCTGAAAGACAGCCAGCAAGTCGTGTTTCTTCACAGTTTCCGCTTCAGTTTCCTGATTGAGTTCCTGCCCTGAATTCCCTCAACACTAGACTGTAACCTGAAAATATAAGGCAAATAAATAGAAAAGCATTGACCTTGGGCCTTGGCACACACGTGTATGTCATGCGAGCCTGCATGCACAAGTGTACACTCTCACACACAAAGATTCCCTCAGCAGTTCTCACTCATTCATTAACGTGGTCGTTCTCCCAAGGACCCTCTTGTGCCAACTCTGTGCTAATTTGATAGTGGAAAAAGAATGAGGAGAGAGGGAAGCCCCAGGGAGTAAGAGATGAAGCCTTGTTTTCAATGAGCCTGGGAGGGGGTGCAAGGGAGGTGGTTCAGGGTGGGTGCTACACAGACAGGTGAGGGCCAAACCTACCCGTATTTTGCAATAGCTGAGCATTACAATTCATTCGTAGAGTCAATATTTCTTTCCCTCTTTTATACTGGCATGATGAAAACCATCACCATTCTGTTTATTTCTATTCCAGTAGGTTGTCTGGGAATACAGCGAAGTTTTACTACCAAAATTACAAGATTGGGCAATTCAGTTTTTCTGAAGTTCGGCTTCCTTCTCTCTACAAGTGGGAATGATAGTGGTTTGCCATGTCTTTTTCTGAAAATTCGATGGACAAAAACATGTATCCAACATAGTTCTAAAAATGCAGTAGGCACTCCATAAAAGATTCGGCTTACTTAGTAAACAATGTGGATGGAGTGTGTGAGGGTATCTACCCCCCCCAAAAAAAAGAACAAAAAACTTTGTAGTATGGGAGTGTATATGCGTGTGGGACTGTGTGTGGTATTTGTATGCTATACGAATAAAACAGTTTAGTTTTTGTCCGTATTGAAGCAAGTTTGAGGTCTGTCTCAGGCGGCACACCCGGGTAAGTTCATTCATTTCTCCGTGGTATCATAGCTCTGATAGGACGGACACTCACGAACCCTCAGGGGACCGATGGCTCCACTGGGAAGAATGTGACCAGGAATGGGCCCGGACTGGATGAGACTGATTTGAAATCTCGCAGAGCCACCTGTCGAATCCATCACTGGATGGCAGAAACTGGTCTCTTGTGCTGTTCAGAGAACGAAGCATCTTGACTTCCAGGAAACTATTGAATACTACTGCCCAGCTGAAGGGGACCAGCAGAGGGGGGAGCTGCCGCCCCCTTTATTTTCCTTAGCAGTTCATAGTTCATTAATGTCTTCATTTGCATGGTCTATTTGTGCTCTAATTACAGGCTATTGGAATATTACATTTGGATTCTAATTTCAGGGTTTAGGGACAGTTCATTCATTTCCAAGAGATAGATTGCTGTTGAAGGAGAAAGAAATGCACAAGATATTTAGGGACCCTGGACACTGCAGGGACCCAGATTATAGACATCAGGATGAGAAACAATGCCTGAGATGCAGAAAACACTGCCCCTCGTGGGCCTATCAGGAGAAAACTGGGCATAAGTACATGATAGGGGGTTTCTTTTGTTGTCCTTGAAAGCAGTAACACGATCGATTGCACAATAAGGAAATCAGCAACATGATGCCATGTTCATCAGCCCTCACTCTCTCAAGACAAGGCTCCGAGGCAACGTATCATATTAAAAAAGGAAAAGGTGCATTCGCATATCAATGCTTTAGGGCAAAAGAGTTGAGGAGTATTTTTCTTAGGATTTATTTCCTTTTATGTGTATGAGTATGTTGCCTGCATTTATGTATACGAACCACATGGATACAGTGCCCAGAGAGGCCAGAAGAGGACATTAAATCCTCCTGAAATCAGAGACCCAGGACGTTTAGAACTGGTTCGAGTCCTTTAGGAGACACCTACCGACAACAATGAGAAAAAATTCTGTCTATGTATTGAGCAGCCTCTATCACTGGGTGGCTCAGGCATATTTTAGCTATGTGGTCACCAGTGTTTTGTAAGTCTGGAATCATGAGAAGGTTTGTTTTCTCAAGGTGTTCTGTCATGTCCTTGGCAAAACATTTCAGATGTTGTGGGTTGATGCCCTTAAAATTCTTAGCTCAGAGTTAACAGTCAGGTTGTAGCATGAATAAGACTTACTTGAAGTCTTTCTGATATGGGCAAGAGGGAACTGAGGTTATTTCAACAGTTCACGTTCATATGGTGGCCACTTGCAAACACAAATTCTTTTCAATTCATTCAAACAAATATTGGACAGTCAATTGTGGTTTTGTCCTCCTAACAGACAGAAGAGTTCTATTTAGACTTTCTGAAGAACCCATTTAACTGAAAGATGCAAACAGATATGGTCTTGTCATCTCTGGGTCCTTCTGAAAGTGTTATGCATAGAGTTCAGAGGTGGATCTCAAGACGCGGGCAGCGGGGCCAGCCTGCTCATTCAGGCTGAGAAGTGGGGCTGGGGTTTCGTTCAGTTTAACCACCTCCCTGTGCTCTGCACAGCTCAGATAAAGCCCTCTGCTCCAGACTTGGCTTTCACATAAAGTTGAACAATCATGCAGAGAAGCAGCCTAAGAAGAATTATTTAGTATCACCTGCACCTTTGATTGACTCAATATGTTATCCTACAGTCTAAACACAGGCTACCTGTTGTGTGAAGTAATTTAAAAGCTGTGCCAATCATTTGTGTGCAGTCAAATGCATTCATGAATAGACTGTAAAACCTGAGGCATGAAGGACATTCATCATAAAATATACTGTTAATTTCATTCTCCTTCCCCCATAATTTAAAGTCTATGAAACCAAATAATGCCCAAGTAGTATATATAAATACACACACACACACACACACACACACACACACACACGTATGCTAGTAGGCATTGTTTCTATATGTTAGGCACATCTGGAGTTGTTCTTATGAGCAAGGTACTGGAGTGTGATCAGCAATACTGTTTACAGGAATGGGCAGGCCCGAAAATATGAGCCTATTCTCACGTTGACCAAAGGTCAGAGAATTGGAACTTACCTCTAGTTCCTTCAAGATTATTGTCAGCAGGTGTGGCTAATAGACAGTTTGTACTCCACGAATAAAGAAGTAGATTGTTCCTACCTCAAACAAAAGTCTAAGGACCCAACTAAGGGTCCAGTTCCTTTGTGGATATAACTTTGGATTCCAACCAGGGAGTGGTTTGCCTACAGAATGTTTTGGTCCAGTGTATGAATGTGACTTGTTTTGTTCTAGCAACAAAATGCTTAACCCCAAATGTAGCCCGCATTCTTCAATTAGTCTGTTCATTTCCTTGTATCATGTTAACACAGCCTTTTGTCTTACTCCTACATTTTGGGGTCAAGGGTATTTTAAGCAGTTGGAAATTAAATGCGGATAAATTTCAGTACTCACTGGAACGCCCTCCTGATACTATTCTATGTTTCTTCATTTTGTTATTTCATTCGCATCCTCATATTCTTTTTTTTTTTTTTTTTGGTTTTTCAAGACAGGGTTTCTCTGTGGCTTAGGAGCTTGCGCTGGAACTAGCTCTTGTAGACCAGGCTGGTCTCGAACTCACAAAGATCCGCCTGCCTCTGCCTCCCGAGTGCTGGGATTAAAGGTGTGCGCCACCACCGCCCGGCTGCATCCTCATATTCTTTACTATATTTCTAAATCCCCACGTCTCTACCCTAGTGAGAGGTATTTTTTCTAAGGCTGGTCTATGACACAGGAATCTGGTGGAAGTAACTTTAACATACATTTAAAACTCCCATTTTAGTATCATTAAATTAGAGGATATGATACAATTAAATGAAGCCTTTATAAATACCATTAGGCAATATTTGGGTGGCAACAGAAAGTTAGAAGGTAAGAGCTGTCTGACTGCTGAGTGCTGTGGTAGAGCACCACAGCCGACACCACCCAGCACTCTTTATCACTGATGTGATTTTCCATGCCACGCAGACCTCTGGCCAAAAATAAGATGAACTGGTGGAGACTCGCAGGCCAAGTCCATTGTACAAAGTGAAAAACGATAGCTTGGTGCGGTGACACTTTTGCCCTTTTGAAGTGACAGAGTTGACATTTCCCGGAGATAATGCTGTTTTTTTCTGGCTTGGGATTATCATTTCGTTGATCATTAGTGACTATTCAATGAATGATCACTATGCTTTTCTTCTTTAAAGAAATTACATCTTTCCAATTTCCTCTTTAATAAAAATTAAAAGTGTACCTAATGTCAAAATGACTCATTCTTAGAAAAACAGTGAAACCTATTCCTTGTAGTGAAGAGATAGGTAAGGGATTTGCCTCTAAAATATATTTTTCCTGTCAGAGTAAATCTTATAAATAAGTTCAGAAAGCTAAATATACACTGGTAAAGAGAAATGGGAAAATTTGATAGTAATCTTGCCAAAATATTTTCCCCACAAAACACCCCCTTGAGCCTTCCTTGGTTTTAATACATTTTCAGCATGTTGATAAAATATTTCTATTTTGGAGCAAAATTTCTTCTTGTGTAGGTCCAAACTGACATAAAGACAATAAAGATTCAATATGGGGCAGTGCAGTGTATGCTAGCCAACTAGTGGTTTTCCGAATATAACTTGGGGTTATGTTGTAATTTTTATCAAAGTATGATTATGTAATTCTGGCAGGGTACCATAAACTACCACTCTTTGTGTGTGTGTGGTTTTATGAGACAGGGTTTCTCTGTGTAACAGCCCTAGTTGTCCTGGAACTAGCTCTTGTAGGCCAGGCTGGCCTCGAACTTACAGAGATTCACCTGCCTCTGCCTCCCAAGTGCTGGGGTTAAAGGCGTGCGCCACCACTGCCCAGCTTTAGCACTTTTATCTTACGCATCTGGGCAGAGTAGGGCGGGCATTGTCCAGCAAGAGCAAACAGCAAGACTGTTCTAGGCGCTGGTCCTGCAGAACTAAGAGCTGGTCTCCTGGCCGGCCTTGAGCTCATAGCTGCAAGGACCTTGCCTGCACCTGTGCTGGGAGACTCCATGGGCTCCAGACTGGCAGGCTGTGTCCACCTGTACCAGTGTGTGGTGTTTGCTAAATGAGGCTGGTAAGTTCAAAGCAGATTCCATCCTAATGACAAAGCCAGTTTCCTTCACAGCACTATAATCAGAAATTGTGATCATTACCTAATAAGTGCTATTTAAGTCTTCTACAATGGAAGAATGGAAGATTGCCTTTTGACTAATGAAAGGGTGTTGCCATGACAACACCTCTCTCTGCTATTGTGACTCTCCTTTTTACTCTAAATTACTTGTCCTCCAGACAGGATGTGAATATTTTATCTTGGTCTCTCCCTGTGGCATTTTGAATAAAGGAAATGTTCGTGTTTGCACAGACATCTGAAGAAACTGTAAAACAGCAGTTTGTTCTACTTTGAAATCTAAAACTTTAATCAACGCACAACATAAAACTATCATAGATTTTAAATGATTTACTCTAGTGTTTCTATTCTATTTTAGATTTATTTATTACATATACAGTGTTCTGCCTGCATCTTAGAAGAAGTCACCATAATAATCTTAGATTGGTTGTGAGCCACCCATGTGGATGCTGAGACTTGAACTCAGGGCCTATGAAAGAGCAGCCAGTGCGCTTAACCTCTGAGCCATCTCTCCAGCTCCTTTTAGTGTTTTTAGTGATATGTGTGCCTGTGTATGTGTGTGTGCATGGGAAGGCAGGGGCCCACAGAGACCTGAAGAGGGTATAGAATCCAGGTAGATTGTGAGTCACCCAACGTGGGAGCTGGGAATCAAACTTGTGACCTCTGCAAGAGAGGGTCTGTATTCTTAACCACTGTGCTATCTCTCCAGGCTCTTGTAAAAGATTTGATTTAAATAAAATGCAAATACTGCTGATTTAGTTTCCCCTTTCAGCATTGTTTAGGCCAAAGTCGGTGCTGAAACCATGTATCTTGTTCAGTGAGGTGGGAGAGTCATGTGTCCAGTCAGCAGCAGGATGACACTGTCTCTCCCAGGCTACTCACAGTCTATCACTGAGAATGCAGAAGGAAGTCTCAGTGCTTCCAGAGAGGAAAGGCTTGCAAACACCTTGATATTTTTGAGCGCTTGGGGTCATTGCAGTTTGAATTTAGCACAACACCTGCCCGTTTTGAGCATTTTTTTACATGGTTTTAGATGGCAACCGTCATTTGGCATTGCCTTCAAGAGAGAGGAGTGCATCTGGGAAGATCATCAAGTGTACGTGTAAAGAAGGGGACAAAAGGGTGATGGGGACGTGAAGATAACACAAGTGCATTGTAACTGCATGGGGAAAATCGCAGTAAAATACATGGCTATATGATTAATCTATACTGATAAATCATTGTTTTATGGAGACAGGGTCTCACTATGTAGCCCTGGCTGTCCTAGACCTCACTCTGTAGAACAGGCTGGTCTCAAATTCACAGAGATCCAACTGTCTCTGCCTCCCGAGTACTGGGAATAAAGGCATGAGCCACCACACCTGACCCTAAAATTATTTTTTTAAGAAAGGCAAAACATATACAGTATGTATTAAGAGCGTCTAGTGCTTATGCAAACCAAAACAGAGGTTGATGCTAACCAAGAGAGACACTATTGAGAAATCTTGTTTTAATCTTGTGTGTGTGTACATGTGTATGTATATGTGTGTATGCATGTAGATACCAGAGATAGATTATCAGTGTCTTCTTCAATCATTTTCCACATTTTGTTATTATTATTATTACTATTACTATTTATTATTATTATACAGAGTCTCTCATTAATTCTAGAATTCACCAGTTTGGCTAGAGTCCCTGGCCAGCAAGATCCAAGGATCCCCCTGTGTCTGCCACCCCAGCGCTGGGATTACAGGGGTACACTTCCACACCCAGCTTTTTGCCTGGGCCCTGAGGATCTGAACTCAGGTCCTTAGGCTTGTGAGGCAAGCCCTTTAGACTGAGCCATCTCCCTAGCCCTAAAGCATCCTCTGAACATTCCTTGGACTGGAAAGGGTCTTGCCTGTTCCCACCAGTACGTACCACACACTGAGATGACAGAAGGCTGGGAGATCATTTAAAGATGGAAGCATTTCTCTTCTTTAAATGCAGTTTTACATCTCAAAGGTATTCACAATGAATGCTCATGGAGTTCACTGCTGCCAAGAGGATCTGCAACTTTCTACCTTGGCAACTGTACAGCAGTAAGATAAAGATGGGGGTGGCCTTAGAAAAGAAGCCCTTCCATGCATTTACCATGTTACAGCCAATGAGGTAATGAGGGAAGATGGGGGAAAGATTAGGGTGTACAATTCAGAAAGTCTGGGTTCTCAGTGATCAGGAGAAAGGCTGGCTGCAGCAGGTGGCTTCATGGCCCAGGAGCAGGACAGACTAGCAACAATTCCCTAGACACTGCTCTTTACAAGGACTTCCCTTTCGGTTTTATTGAACTTTTCCTGTGCTTTATCCTTGGATGCAGCTGTGATAGCTATTAGCATGTCAAAGCGGCCACAGGTCACTAGGGTCGGGCTGAAATGCTCCAGGCACAGAGCATCTTGGAACTTGGCGGTTAGGCCTCGACGGGTGAGGCTCAGCAGCACTTGGGAGGGCCTGAGTACAGCAGCAGGCCAGCTCAAAACATCATCAGGAAATCCACAGGCCTTAGAGGAAATCTTCCTGAGGGGGCTACATGAGTGGGCGCGTGGGAGGAAACAGGCTAGAATGCGTGGGAGGAAACAGGCTGGAATTCAGCTAAAAGAAGGTCTCAGGGGGCCTCCTTAAAATGAGCAGAAGGGCAGCAGTGTTGGAGGGTCTGAGGCATTGAGAAGAGCTGGGATTCTGTGGTTAATGGGCCTGGGACCAAGGGACCAGTGGCAGCTTGCTTCTGTGGTCACTTTGCTGGGTTCCCTACTCCTTGGGCACCTTGTCTTTAAAGCAAGCTGCTTCAATTTACCCCAGGGGGCAGCTTTGAGAGCCACAGAATGACAGCAAGCTCAAAGACTTTCGCAAATGTACAGAAAAATTATGGTCAAGGACTGTTGGACACTGTGCGCCAGTTGTATCAGGATCCAAGAACAGACTTTCATTTGTCTCTGCTATGCATTTTATTTCTTTTAGATCCATAGACCTAATGATAGCGAGCTTGAATTGCATTGCTAAAAGATACTGCAAACCTGAGGTTGTTGGCACGGAAATTTACAGCTCCTGATAGTGTCTCTGATAGGCTGCAGCCAGGAAAACAGGCAACGAGACTGTATTAAATGTTTTTGCCCAATGATGCCTTGGCTCTTGAGAGTCCAACAAATGACATTTAAATTCATTGCTGCTTCTTTTCTGCTTGATTCATATTCTTGCCCACCTGCTGGTGTCAATTTACAGAATATGTTTGTGTCAAAGAATGCCACACTGTGTTACCTATAACCCTCAGTTATATCATTCACTTTAAAAATAGGTTGCCTGGAAGTTATGGTGTCTTGTTAAAACACATACATATTAATTTCTTGACTTCCAAAAAGAGAAATCCCACTAAAAAATCATGAACCGTTTATTTTATATTTATTAATCTAATGTGTGTCTATGTGTCTGTAGTGTGTATAATATGTATGTGGTATGTATATGTGTGTGCACTATGTATGTGTGGGGTATGTGTGTATGATATGTGTATGTGGTGTGTGTACATGTTCTGTATTTGTGGGCTGTGTGTGTGATACATTTTATATGTATGTATGTCTGTGGTGTGTGTGGTGTAAACAGTGATAGCTCTTTCATTTCCCAACCACTCAGACCTGAATAGTCACACAGAAACTGTATTAATTACAACACTGCTTGGCCTATTAGCTCAGGCTTCTTGTTGACTAACTCTTACATCTTAAATTAATCCATTTCTATTAATCTGTGTTTCAGCAAGAGGCTGTGGCCTACTGGTAAGGTTCTGGTGTCTTTCTCCTTTGGCAGCTACATGGCACCTCCTTGACTCTGTCTACTCTCTTTCTGCATTTCTGTTCAGATTTTTTTGCCTGGCTTTGCTCTGCTAAGCCATTGGCCGAAACAGCTTTAAATATTAACCAATGGTAATAAAACATATTCACAACATACAGAGGGGAATCCCATTGTGTTATATGTGTGTGTGATGTATATATGTATGTGTGTGGCATGTGTGTATTATATGTATGTGTGTGATATGCGTGTGTTATATGTTATTTGTGCCCATGTGCATGCATGCAGAGGCCAGAATTCACCATCAGTTTTTCTCCTCAGTCCTTCTCCTATTTAAGACACTTTCGTGAGACAGTGTCTCTCACTGACCCTGCCTGTTCAGCAAGCCCCAGGACCTTCCCATCTCTGTTCTCCTAGTTCTGAGATTATCGGTCTGTGCCGCCCAGCCTGGCTTACTCTGTGAATGCTGGGGATCTGAACTCAGGTTCTCATGCTTGTGAAGCAAACATTTTAGCCACTAAGCCATATCACCAGCTCTATGAACCATTTTAAATGCAAATATGTTTAGAAACAACCTTGATGCCACCTCTAACTGACAAGCTGGAATATTTAAGAGGATTCTGTTCGGCTCTGCTGTCTTCATTTCTAAAGAAGACAATTTGTCGCATGGCACTCTTGCTTTTAGCTTTGATGGATACCTACACCTGTCTTCCAGAACATTTGAAAGAAGAATTGCTGGTAATTTCCACTGAAATTACCCGGCCTTATAACAGGCATATTGCAATTAACTATTGGCAAATATTCCCTGCCATCTCTACTTCTACCACAGCCATCCTACCCTGGCTTTAGAGAATAAGGATGAGGGTTACCATCAAATGGGGAGCTACACAGACTTTCCCCAGCATCAGAAGCACGGAGACAACTGATGTGGGGTCTGGATAGACTGTGGGGGTCTGCATCCCCTGTCAAATACTGCCGGCCTGTGGGAGATGCTGGTGCGCGGAATCGGGGCTTTCTGCCTGCAGCTGAACTGTGGTTTGTGTGGCTGGAGCAGTCAGAGTCAACTAGATGCACCTTCTAGTCTTCTCAACTTCAGCGTCTCAAAAAGGCGTGGTTTTTCTAACATGCCTCTTTACAGACTGGATAGTGCTTGTCGAAATCAGATGAGAGTCTGAACACCCAGAATGAAGCAAAGTGGGTCACTCTAATGCTGGCTGGAACAGGTTCACCGCGGCGTAAGAGAGGGGAAAAAATGGAGCCTTTCGGATTCATGCCTTAGAACCCATCTTGAAATCACGCAAAGGGGTTTGCTCTGATCTGGAGAGGAAAATGACTTAAAAGTGACTGGGCCCATTATTAATGAATAAATTAATTATAATATAATTATAAAAGAAGAGAAGCTACATTCCTAGTCTGATTTCTAGAACAAAGGGCAGGGAAGGGGTGTGTGTGAGAAGGGAGGGGAGGGGAGCGGAGGAGAGGAGAGGAGAGGAGAGGAGAGGAGAGGAGAGGAGAGGAGAGGAGAGGAGAGGAGAGGAGAGGAGAGGGGGGCTAAGCCACAGTCTTCTTTTCAGTAGCGTTGACAGTCTAGTGGCTTTTAGCAGTGCTTGTGAAGACAGGGTAGGGAGCTGGTGACGTATTCCTTGGGTTGGTTTTCTGAGTCAGCAGATTGTGCGACCTCAAGTAGGAGCATGGCTTGGACATACAGCTCTTCTTTACGGCACTAGAACCATTAGAGCAGCCTGACGCCGGGGCAGTTGTTCCAAGTGTGCTCTCAAGTACCAGAGATTACTTCTCTGGTCATTGGTGCTTATTCTCTCATCCATAACCAGTCCGTGTAGCTGCAGGTCGGGTATAGCGAACAGAGTGTTTGGAAGACATGGCTGAGACAATGTGCCATGAAGATGAGTGAGATCGGCGTAGCTGAGGGTGCCGGATTAACCTTCCACCCCCAACCCTTCCACTCGTCCTTCCCTCCTTCCTCGCCATGTTTACAGCTATTACATGTCTTTCTGAGATAACTCCCATGTGTCATACAAAGGATGCCAAGTGGCACGGAAAATCACACGTGCATTCTGTTAGAAACAACATGTAATGCCAAATTAGAGCAACGCCATTTTAAGTGGGATTTCTTAAAATTTTCTGTAAGAAGACTACACACTTAAAAATCCTTTCTGTACCCTTCAGTGAAGTCTCTTTCTACAATTCCAAGATTTGTAGCTTTTTTTTTTTTTAAATCTATCAGGTTTCTCAACAAGATCCCATGTTGTTTAACTTCATTTGACTAGTTGTCTGCCCTGATCTCTTGGAACACACTGCTCTTCCTAAAGTCACGCATTTCGTTTCATTTGCTGGCATCTCATTCATTCCAGTCTCTTCAGAGTCAGCGGCAGGAAAATTATGAACACAGAGACAAGTCACACCACTTTGCTTTTTCGTTACTTGTATTTCCATGTTGAGATTTAAACACGCGTCAGGGTGGGTCTCTCTTCCACTTACATGTAAGAGGCATCTCAGGGTACAGCCTTTTCCTGATGATACAGCCTGGAGCACCACATGGCTACAAAGTCTCAATGATATTCCCAACTGAACTTCGGGCTATAATTTCTGTTACTCTCTGCTGACGATTTGTTACTTTGAGACAGTGTTTGTTATGTCAGAACAGGAGAATCCTGTTTTCTCTCTGGGTCTCATCAGAGTGGGGTACTTCTAGTAAGTCCAGAGATGTGCAGTAAACCATGGATGGCGCAGGATATATATGCCCCCTGTGTTTACCTCTAGTCTTGTGAACAACAGGAAGTTCAAAAGAATATGGGGTCACCTTGAGCTGAAGCCAATCAATCTTAAGTTGCTTTTCTCTGCTGCTTCTGTGGGCGTGGGCATCAATAGCTGTTTTCAGCATCATCTTTGCTCATGCCTCATTGGGCTCTGGTCATTGGGTTATGTTTCATTTTGGAGGTGTGTGTGTGTGTGTGTGTATGTGTGTGTGTGTATGTGTGTGTGTATGTGTGTGTGTATGTGTGTGCATGTGTGTATGTGTGTGTATATGTGTGTGTGTGTGTTAGTTAACCTCTCTTATTCAATGAGTTAAAGTAGTCATTAAAGTTCAAGCAGTAGTTAATGTTGAATGTCAACCTGACTGACTGTAAAATCAACTAGCAGACAAGCCTCTGGGCATGACTCTGAGACACTGCCTCGATCGGGTTAACTGAGGCAGAAAGGCCCATTCTAAATGTTGGTGGCCAAATCCCATGGGTTTGGGCTCCGAGCTGCAAAAAAGGGGAGGAAAGCAGTTATACATCAGCCTTCATCTCTCAGAGATGATAAGGAAGGTCTCCCGCCATCCCTCCCTCTTTCCCTCCCTCCCTTTCTTCTACTGCCTTTTAAACATCAATCCTGGCAAGAATGTGTTTTTAGTATGCATGATGTGGCTTCTTCTACAGAGTTGGTAAATGTTAAATAATACAACATATCAGAACTAATACAAATGATGATGATACTACGTTACTAACATTAACCTCCTTCACTTAAGACTGATAGCATCAGGAATTGAAGAAACCAAATGCTTGGAAATGATACAGAAAGAAATACAGTAGCATTAGTCAGTCTGAGTAGTACTTACAACTTACAAGTAATTCATTTCCCCGCAGAGCTGCTTCCAGATGAAGTTAAATACAGACCACAACAAAAGACAACATTGCTGTGTGAGTGCAGGGTGACACTACTGGAAGAGCACATAGATGTCAGGGTGACATCTGGGACACTGTGGACTGATATGGTGCCATGCCTCGCAGATGCTCAAATGTGTTGTCTTAAAGACATATTTGCATTAAAAGGCTCGCTACTCCCCCAGAGGATGGCAGACGATCCCTATAGTAAGGTTTTTCTGGGAACCAGGTGGGTGTCCTTCTCACTCTCCAGCCTGGAGGCACAGCCAGATTTCCCAGACTTCAGCGCGGCTCCATACTATTCTAGGAATCTGTATTCAGTGCAGAGATGTTTTTCTGATATCAAAATCTGTTTCTTCCTTTAGCACCAAGCAATAGAAAACACTCAAAGGTATTGCTTATGGATTTTTTTAAAATTCGTGTTCTATTCTTTACAGTTTCATATACATACATAACAAATTTTGGTTCTTTCCCTTCCTGCTATTCCCTCGCCTCTTTTCTTCCTCCTGCTGGAGCCCCTCTTCTCAACAAGAGCCCTCCTGTTTCCTGTCCTCTTTTTGTGTCACTGCAGTTGACATGGGCATGGCTGGCAGGGTATTTATTGGAACAAGGGCGACACATTGTGCCTGGAACCTTGAGAGATGGGCAATAGAGATGCCTCACTTCCAGTCCAGCGTCTCACCCTTCCTTAAGCTGGACACCCTGGCCAGGTGTGAATCCCTCCCACTGCAGCAATGGATCAGTGTGCTGCGGGATGAGAGCAGCGCTAATCTATGCATACAAACACGAGAGTGTAGGAGGCAACAGGACCAGGCGTCCAGTTAGCAGACAGTAATAGTGGATGCCCCCTAGGGTCTACAAGCTCCCTGGCCACCAGCTTCTGAGCAGGTTTACAATACCTGCTGCTGGTCCTGTGTGCTGTCTGTTCCTGCGATAAACATCACAACCAAAAGCAACTTGGGGAGGAGAGGTTTTGCTTCGTCTTATAGGTTATAGTCTATCATCAAGGGAAGCTAAGGCAGGAACCTAGAGCAGAAACCGTGCAGGCGACGGCTTGCTGGCAGAAAAACTGACTTGTTAGCTTATTGATCGATTAAATGATAGCTCGGGTTTTTCAACTCTGATCCCAGAGGCTTCCTGTATCCCACTTTATTTTTTCATTCTCTTTTTCTATTTTCTTCCCAGGATCAGAGATGTTCAAAGAAAGTACTATTTCCAACTTTCGACAAACAATATAATGTAAACCTTCACACATGACAAGTTAGAAAATACCACGAGCGAACCCCATGAGGAAGTGACCCTTCAAGCTCCACCGCTTTAGCGCTCTCTCCACTCCCAAGCCTTCCTACGCCCCAACAAGCAGGGCACAGTGAGTCAGTTAGCTTATTTCAAGTCCGCTGGGTTTTATAAAAGAACACATTTGACTCTGAGCATGGATTCCAAGTCTTTGTAAATGACCTGCTTGTCTAGCTGTCACATTTGGCCCTGACTGGCGCGCTCCTCGTAATCTTCATTGGAGTTTATATGCCAGGCAAGGAAGTGCTGCTCAGACTACGGCTGCCTTGCAAACAGAGACCTGCCCTCAAAGTAGCTCAGGGTATTTATAGTGTGTTTAAATTGGGTAGGACAAAGGAAAGTTTTTGAAAGTCCAGCAGACTTTCAAAGTTGGAATGGAGAACCAACTTCCATAAAACTAAGATGCAAAAAACAAAATACCTTTTTGTTTGAGCACTGGAAAAAAAAATTTGTCTCCCTTCTTGTTTCCTTGTGATTTCGTGATGTTTTCCTGGTGAGCAGAAATGTCACTGTTCAGGCTGCATTTGGCTCCTCTGAGGGGAGGCAGGGGTTTCAGCACAGTGGGATGAGGAGAACCGAATGCACAGCCTGCAGCCAGCCCTGCCAAATCAAACAGGAACCAGTGAGCACAATGGAAGATTATGTGAGGGAAAGTGGATACTCGGAAGGCAGCAGGAAAGTCATGCCAATTACACCGGGATGCAGCGACTCTCCCCCAGTCACAATGCCATCCCTCCCCCCAGAGCTCCGGGGACAATGTGGTTTGACCCTAAGCTCACCCACAGAGGGGCAGTGGGTGGAGTGGAAACAACATGCCTTTTCTTAGAGCTTCCTGCCTGTCTCCAGAACTCTACAAGCCTTAGTTAGCTACCCAAGTGGCCTCTCAATGACACTGCACAAGAACCAGCTTAACTTCCCGCCAGGGCTGGTGAAGCAACAAAGGGTTCAGCCGTCCTGTTATATGGGAGCTCTCCATATAAGAGCCCAGGATGGGCAAACTGATTGAGTTTGACCCTGCTCCTGTCTTGACCAGCAGCGGGGGCGGGGACAGAGGTGGGGGCGGGGGCGGGAGCGGGAGTGGGGTGGAGGTGAGGTAGGATAAACAAGCAAAACAGACCAGCTGGATTTTACCAGCAGTCACAAGAACTCCACAGGTAGTAGCTCTCCCTGAGGCCACAGCCGTAGGGACAGTCACTTTTAAGCAGGGCTAAGTGCCCTGGCAACAAGAAGGCAGTCAACACAGGCTCAGTTTGGGCCATCAGCTTAGAGAAATCATAAAGCGCAGTACAGAACCATCATCGAGTGCAAGCAGATTGCACTTCTCCTTTAGTTTTTAAGATTCATTTATTTAGCCGGGTGGTGGTGGCACATACCTTTAATCCCAGCACTCGGGAGGCAGAGGCAGGCGGATCTTTGTGAGTTCGAGACCAGCCCGGTCTACAAGAGCTAGTTCCAGCACATGGCTCCAAAGCCACAGAGAAACCCTGTCTCGGAAAAAAAAAAAAAACCAAGATTCATTTATTTTTATTTTATGTGCATAAGTGTTTGCCTACATGTGTGTATGTGCACCATGTGTGCAAAGCTTGTGATGGCCAGTAGAAGGCATTGGATCCCTGAAACTGGAGTTACAGATGGTCGTGAGCCACCATATGGATGCTGGGAATTGAACTCAGCCGGTGCTCTTAACCACTGGGCCATCTCTCCAGTCATGGACTTTTTAAATGTTCAAGTTTTTGTAAAATT
>JAQHUG010000136.1:125066-137310 GCA_028555095.1 Dicrostonyx torquatus
ACACACACACACACACACACACACACACACACACACACGGGGCGGGGGAGGGAGGATTTCTTGCTTCTCTTGCTTAAACTCAGAAATGTTTCTGGTAATCTTGCCATCCAGGGTTCCGTGATAACAAAGCACAGAGATTATCAAGAGGCCACCACTGTAAGAGATTGGTATCAGCTCAGGACCCCCAAGACCAAGTTCTCAGCACAAAAGGAGATTTATTTGCCCCGGAGGGACAAAGAGCAGGAATAAAAGATGAAGACAGAAGATAGAGGATGAGGGACAAGGAGAAAGGAACAAGGCTGGGAGGGGAAGTGGGGGGGGGCACAAAGGACTGCCTCTAGTAGACAGAGAAGAGAGAGATGTGGTCCATAGGCAATGCTAGTTTATAAAGTGCAAGGGAAAACCTCTGTGTTAGGATGAGGAGTTTAATTTTAATTGGGCATGCTAATTTAATTTAACTGGGCAAGCAGCCAAAGGGGGCTTTTGATTTCTGGACTTTGGTAGCCGGCCTCAAGGAAAGGAAGTGGCCAAATAAGGGAATAGACCTCGATGGCTAGTTCTAGGGATGTAAGCTAATGGCTTTTAGCCAGGAGAGGGAATGGGGGAGAAGAGCAGGGCCTGCCAGAGACGTGTTTGTCATGCTCGGGCTGGCTAGAGTCCCTTCAGCCATACCTTCTCAACACCCACATCTCTAGTAACCTGCATTCTGGTCCTCACACTTGTGTGTCAGTTACTTCGCCTGTCAAGGTGTGTCCCTTGCTCATATTTAATTTGGTTTTTGTTTGTTTATTTCTTTTGATTTTTGTTGTTGTTCTCTTTTTTGTCAAGACAGTTTTCTCTGGAGCTTTGGAGCCTGTTCTGGAACTTGCTCTGTAGACCAGACTGGCTTCGAACTCACAGACAACTGCCTGCCTCTGCCTTCCTCTGCCTTCAGAGTGCTGGTATTAAAGGCATGTGTCATCCCTGCCTGGCCCCACTTATTTTTTTAACTCAATTTTATGTATTTCTCAAAATTGTACTTGACATTTTTAATTGGCCTATTTTAATCTATCTAATTTTAATACCATCATATCTTTAGTCCTTCAATAGAAATCTTTATTTTTATGTATCACAGTCAGGGTACAAGGAGATCCACAAACTCCAGATAGATCATTGCTTTGAAGTCTAACTCTTTTTACTAGTGAATGTCTTTCTAATTTTTAAATTCAGATAATGAAATCACACAGAAGACACAGGTCTGAACTCAAAAGAAAAGAGCTCAGTGAGTTACCTATAGGAATCAATTGGTAAAGTTCTAAACATTTGAAAAATGCATCTGTGCCTTTGCAAGGCACCCTCAGATTTACCGTAAGGCCGGGATCGGCCATATTGAGTTAACAGACTCTCTCAACAACCTCTTGGGAGCATGTTCAGCCTCAACCCATGAAGTCCACATACCAATGTTCAAAACTTGGAGACTCAACACAATGAGAGAGACCTCCTCACCGCCACCCTCTGCTGTGGCTGTGTTCCACGTGTGTAGACCCTTAAAAGTCCTAGATCCATGGATGCTTCTGCTTAAAGGCTGCTTTAGTTCCACCCTCCATCTGGAACAAATCCAGGTTTCAATCTCTTAAACTGCTACTGCCTCCAAACTGCTGCTTAGCAACCTGGCCCCTAGCTGCCCAAAGCAGTGATAGCAGCAGATCATATCTGAGCACTCTGGTTTTCCTTTCTTACAGCTTTCTCTTTCAGTCTTCTGAGCTGGGCCAGGCATTCAAAAGGTGTTTTACATTCTTCTAGGAGTCTGTTGCAGGAGAAGTATGTTCAGCTCATCCAGCCAAAGATTGATAAGATAAATCCTCCCACTCTTGGCAAAAGGTTCTTCCCAAGATCATGGCTACAAGAAGAAACAAACATTCTTCCAGACCTCTCAAGAAATTCATACTCTCGAACAGAATTTGGGAGAATGACTGTCAAGTGTTAAGTTAAATCTAAACATCTTTAGAAGAAGGTGGTGCCATCAACTCCGACTTCTCCTGTCCAGGGCTGCAAATTCAAGACTCTTGGACAGAGTTGGATGTGGAGTTACAGAACATACTCAGAGGAAGACCCAGCTAAGGCATGCTGAGGAACAGCATGGACCCAAGGAGGATGATAGGAAGAGATGTCCAGTGAGAAGACTCCAGAGAATCTCCAGGCAGGGAATTTATGAGCTGCCTGTTTCTGAGCAAGTGATTTCTCAGAGATCCAACTTTCTCTTGTGTTAGGTTAGGTCAAGGCTTTTCGAACCTTTTCCAGCCCACTCAACTGCTTCCTGCCTCCATGGAACATTCTCTTCAAAGAGACTCAAAGCTAAAACAGATCAAAGCCCTCCCAAAATTGGGAAGGCTCTTACCCTCCACTTTCCCCTTCTCCTACCCCTATGAAATCAATTAGGCACTTCCACAGGGCACCCAATGGGTTAGTACCTTCCCCACTTCAAGATTTACCTTGTATGGACTTGAAGTGAGCGGCTTTTGAGTTGGCATCGAGCCAAACAGCCTATAAACTACCAGTCAAAATGATTGCATTAAACACTGTTTCCATGAAGGCCATAAGTGCCTTCTGGGTTTCCTAGCAACAGAAATCAAGGTCTCCTAGCACAATAGGAAAAAAGTCTCTGGAACATGAAGGGAAAAAAATGGTTAATTGAATTTAATAGTCATCCTCCAGTCTGATGGAACAAAAGAAATGACCATACATGGGAAAATAATTTTCCCATCTCTCCACCCCAACCCCCTGTCATTTGAATTGCACAGGTTGATCTTCATTCATCCAAAAACAAGAGCAATAAACTCCAAATTTGCTGAGAAATCAAAGGCACGAGCAGCAATGTCCTTCCTTCAACTCAGGTTTTCTTGGAGACAGGAAAGGTATTAGAGGGACAATGATGGTGGCTAGGTGGGCACTCTCTCCTTTCATCTCACGGGGCACAGGAAATGCTAAGATTCAAGCTTAGAATAGCCTTGTTTCCTGTATCCATTGCTATTAAACATTACCCATTTGTAGACTAGAAACATACACCCAGAAGTTAAATGACCTTTCTAAAGTCAAATATTAAATGGCAGAGTCAGAGACAACAATCAGTCCTTCTGTTTGGTTTTAATTTGTTGTGTGTGTGACTGCAGGCCACACTCATGCTATGCTATGTGTAAACAAGCCTGGGGTCTTAGCTTCCACCATGCTTGACACAGGGACTTGTGCTTTCTTTGGTGTGTGCCAGGCTAGCACCCACAGGCTTCTGAGGACTCCCTCGTCTCAGCTTGCCATCAAGTCGTGGGAGTGCAACACAGGCTCTCGAGCTACAATATCCAGCTTTCCATGTATTCTAGGAATTGGAAGTCAGGTCTCACGCTTGCACACTTTACTCACTGTGTGTCCTCTGAACCCGAATCAAACTCCTGTTTCAGCAGTAGTCTATGCCTTTGTTAAGGCACTGAATGGTGTGCAATGCTTTGTTCCTCGGGTAGTGCCTTTGTATGAGGGAGACCTCTTCTGGGTCAGCATTTTCCTTTGTAACTCACAGGACTGTAAACTCTGCCCTCCTTATTTAAATCATCTCTTTTAAACAACCACTTAAGCCTCGTGATCCATTTTGCTTTCAGTTCATAATAGCCTTATCGAAGATGTTATATTGCTACTGAGATTTCTGGAGGTCTTTCAGTGGTTTGAAACAATTGATGTGTTCTCTAGATGAGCTGCATATCTGAGTCTTATAGGTTGTTGCCCCATCCCGCAAACTTCTTAATTGGCTTTAATGTACTTTTCTTTACCCAAATGTCAACACACTTTTCTGTTTCACAGAACATAAAGTGTCTACAACCCTGATACATGTCTCCATTTAAATTCACTTCACAGCTATCTTTGAAGAACAGACATATGAATCAGGAATAACAAGATGCTATTGTTAAATGTCAAGTTTAAAAAGGAATCCTGGAAGGACATGGTGGTTCCCCGGGGAACTAATGATGATATCACGGTGTGATCTACTACTACTACTGGGTGCATTCTCCAAAGATCTAAAAATGGAGATGTGGACACATGTCTATATGTTCATTGCTGTACCCTACAAGCTCACATTTCATACGTGGTTCCCAGTTTGGGTGGGTTTAGGAGTTGTGGCCTTTCTGGAAGAAGTATGTCACTAGAGTCAGTCTCTGAGGTTTCAAAGGCTGGACCATTCCCAGCTTGCCCTCTGTTGATGCTTGTGGTTTTGTGAGTCTTGTATTTCCTGCTCCAGAAGTCACGGCTTTATTCTGTCATCATAGGCTCTAACCTCTGGAGTTTATGTGCCCAAATAAATGTTTCTTCTGTAAGCTGCCTTGAACATGGTGTTTTATCACTGCAATAGAAAAGCAACGAATACACTCATGTTCACAGAAGCGTCAGCTACAGCAATGATAGAAGCAAATCAAGTGTCTGTCCTGTCAAATGATGACTAGGGATGATGGCTGAGGACACTAACTCAAACAAGGTAGTTCCAGTGGACAAAGACTGTGATCCCACTCTCATGAGGAAACCAGGGCCAACCCATGCTCAGACACGCTCAGAGCGGCAGTGCACAAGGACTGGGGGAACATTCCTTTGTGAAAATATTTATCTTTATTTCATGTCTATGGGAGTTTTGTCCACATGTATTATGTACAGTGCACGTGTGCAGTGCCCAAAGATGCCAGAAGAGGGTATCACAGCATTTGGAACTGGAGTTACAGATGACTGTGAGTTACCATGTGGGCGTTAGGAATCAAACCTGGGCCCTTTGCAAGAGCAGTCGATGCTTTTAACCACTGATCCATCTCTCTAGCTCCCAAAACAAACTTTTACTACTTAACTATTAGAGAGGGCTTGATTCGTAAGCAGGTATTGGATGACTCTTCCTAGGGAAACACAAATGCAGGTCTGTCCATTCCAGACACCACATTGATAACACTCCAAAGACAGGATTCCTCTCAAGTCTAACCTAGTGAACCAGCTGGTCTCCTGGGATTACTTCCTGTGGCTTGAGGGAAGGCACTTCCAGGACCAGGCCTGACTCCAAGGCTGCTGCATCACTAACAAATCCACCCATGTGGATGATGACCATTTCCCTTGAGCGCCTTGTGCAATTTGCAAGCAGTTCCACTGAAGATTGTTCCCTCCCATCAACTGTTCACCACTGTGTGACTCTTACAACTATCTGGTCTACTTGAGCCTTGCTTAAGTTTCCTTAGCTCTTGAGTCTAATGAGGCCCCTTCATAGAAGAAGGAATGCTTCAATCAATTGTGTAAATAACTAAAATGCAGCTTTTCAAGCAAAATTCTATATCTACTAATCCCAGAGCTGATGGAAGTATCAAGCTGTTAGGGCTTCTATTGCTGTGGAGAGACACCATGACCACAGCGACTCTTATAAGAACAACATTTAAATGGAGATGGCTTACGGTTTCAGAGGTTGGATCCATTATCATCATGGCGGGGAGCGTGGTGGCTTGCAGGCAGACAGGATGCTGGCTACATCTTGATCAGAAGGCAACAAGAAAGTGAACTGAGTGTCACCCTTCCTCCCACAAAGCCACACTTTCTAATAATACCACTCCCTACCAGCCTATGGGGGCCAATCACATTAAAAGGGACACACAAGCCATTTGCCTTGGTTGTTTTGAGGGATTTTGTTCGTTATTGTTCTCAATCCAGGCAGTCTTGAGCCTTGCAACTTTTGCTTGCTGCCTTGTGAGAGCTGGAACTACAGGCCTGCACCATCACGCGCTGCCTGGTTTTGTTGCTTTTTAACCCAACTCTGCTAACTCTGTTAAATATTTGAAAAACAAAAATTCAAACATAGATGACAAATTAAGTACTCAGTTTTAGCTTTGTATGATTCAACTCCATGTTGCAAAAAAGCATGCTGTGAACACACCTGTAATTGTCAGAGTTCCACAGCCAGTCTAAAATATGGGCAGCATAACATGAATATAAAACACACAATTAATATAAAATACACAGTGCTGGAGAGATGACTCAGTGGTTAAAAGCACTGATTGCTCTTCCAGAGGACCCAGGTTCAATCCCAGCACCCACATGGCAGCTCAAAACTGTCTGTAACTCCAAGATCTAACACCTTCACACCAACATACATGCAGGCAAAACACCAATGCACATAAAATAAAAATTAAAAAATATACAAAATGCATAATAAAAGAACTTAATTAATGGATGAACATCACTGAAGCAATGACCTCCTTGGTCAGTCAGAGCTTGAGGATGTCCAAATGGTAGACTTTTATACTTCTTTAATAATCTCCAAACATCTCAGGGCAAGAATTTAATTTTGTCTTATTCCAGTGTCATTGCTAGAGCCATGGTAACCACTCGTGGAGCTTGTCTACAGGATGTTCCCAAATGCACAGCCGTGTGTGGTCTTACAAAATGAGCCCAATCATTTTTCTCTGAAGATATGATTATACCGGGATATTAAAGAGATTATTTTTCTCAGAAAACAGGGAGTGCTATATGTGTTAGTGGGATAGCCATAAAGTGGGGCTTAGAAACGAGAATGCCCCTTTCCTTTATGCACAATTTATCCAGGTAGAGGTGCCATTTTAACTTAGGAAACTTTATTGAACAGCCTGTGGGTAACAAAGGAACTTGAGTTACAGTGGGGGATAAATGAGCCCCGTCTAAAGTCAGAGATATCTGCATGCAGCACATGCAAATAAACATATTGTGAATTGTAAATAAGTTTCCAATTAGCATTTTATTTTTACCTCATAAGCAAGGTGGCATTCCAATGGAGAGAGTTTTTATTTAATAAGAACTATAAAATGTGACTCCAGCTTGTTATAATTTAAAAACAGCAAAGATGAATCACATCGTACAACAAACTCTCAAGTTGGAGGTTTAATGGTTAAAAAAAAAAAAAGGAGAAGAGGGGGCTGGAATTGGAAGGGAGAGATGCAGGCACCTGCCTGCCTCTTCAGAGGAACGGCCAGAAAGGGAGAAGGGAACGGGAGGAGTTCGCTTTTAAAGGGGTCTTAGCACATGCACACAGAGACAACCCCGCGACCTAGCGCATGCACACAGACAATGTAGTGGTAAAGCGGTCATAGGACCCTGACCTGGCCTGGTATCCGCCCGAATGCTGGCATCACGTGCGTGCAGTGGATGCTCTTAGAGGCTACAGCTGAGGGCCCTAAGGGGCAGACCAGTGTGATGCCTGAAATACTAGCAAGCACATGCACACAGAGAGTGGTTGTAGTTGATGACGTGTTCTGCTAGGTCCCCAAGGGCAGACCAACATAATGCATGAATGCTAACACAGCTCATCTTTATTAACTAGATCTTCTTGTGTGCATGACAATGACAGGTCTGAGACTCCAGAGACAAAATGGTGACTACTTACCTGCCCTTGCTGCAAAGTGAAACACTGCAACTCTTGAACACAGCAGAAAAGCACACATGGCAGGGAGGACACAACCCACAGGAGTCACTCATGTCTTCAAAACAAAAAAAAAAAATACAAAATTCTAAACTTTGTCAGAAAGCAAGACTATTATTAACTGCATATGTTAATTAACTTTTTTAAGTGCTGGGCATTAAACTCAGGGCTTCACATATGCTAGGCAAATGTGAAGACTTGCAAATATTGCTAACACAATAATAGTGATTTGCTTTTTAAAAGTGTTTATATGTATGTCTGTATATCACAGGCATGCAATGCCTGTGGAGGCCAGAAGAGGGCATTAGATCCCTGGAATTGGCATCACATATGGTTGTGAGCCACTATGTGCATGCTGGGAACTGAATCCAGGTGCTCTTAAACGCTGAGCCAGCTCTCCAGTCCACTAGGATCTATTTTTCAGTTGCTGGTCGCAAACAATTTAAGCCCTCAAAATAACTTCAGGACTATGCTAAGGCCCCTGAAACTCTCTGTAGATGATACCGACACATAAATGGTTTGTCTGGGAAGTAGAGCAGACCACCAGAGCGGAAAAGAGAAGGACCTGGAAATTGCAGTTTATTTAAGGAGTGGTAGGACCTGGTCATGGCCCTTGCATCTGAATCCCAGGACTTCTGGTATCACACTAATAAAAAGTACCCAGGAAAATAACTTACCGAAGGTTTAAGCCTATGAGGGGATGGGGATGGAGAACAAGTGAGTGAATGAATGGGTAGAGATGTACCAGGACGGGAGGCAGTGGTTCCTGAACTTAACTGGAAATGAGGGAAAAAAACAAACAAAACAAAAAAATGGTGCTTGGCAAGCAGTTTTTGATGAATGTGTTAGGGTCCGAGAAAAAGTCCCCAAAGAAGACGAACAACCATGTATGCAATAACAAGAGCATTTATTGATTCCAACATCAGCGTAGCAAAAGAGTGACCCCCAAAGAAGGTCACAAGCTCCTTTTCAGCGGAGTTAGGGAAATTCCAGAGAGGAGGGATTAATCTGGGCTGATTGGTGGAGGAAATTAGTATGGGGGCTGATTGGTGGAAGGTTCTAGTGGTTAGGGACCTTCCAGCAGCAGGGTAAGAAAAGCTATCTTTAGCCTGCCGAAGTCTGGGGGTGGGGCATCTGCTGATCCAGCAGAAGGGCTTGTGGGGGTGGGGCATCTGCTAATCCAGCAGAAGGGCTTGTGGGGGTGGGGCATCTGCTAATCCAGCAGAAGGGCTTGTGGGGGTGCTTGCTGATGGCCATCCATAAACTGTGGTTTTTCACGAGACCTGCTTGCTCAACTCTGTCCCATTCTAGTGAAGTGAAATTAAGGTCTGGTCTCTGTCCGGACTATGGTCTGCTGCCCCTCTCCCCTTCCAGCCTTCTCAGATGTCTTACTTTCTAGCCAAGGACTTTCTCAAGCTCCTCCTGTCAGTGTCCACAGAGGCAGTCACCTTTCCTTTTAAGTAATTCTCTTTCAGTCAACTTTTAATAACCTAACAGAGGGAACACCGGTGTGGACAATTTCCAAATCTCCTTTGGGAATGCATTGGATGATGGCTTTTTTACAGTGGTTTGCTTCCTAATTGTGTTTTGATTGGATTTATATTAAAGTCACTGAGAATTCCCTCAGCAGAAAGGATAGAGTTCAGACACTGAGAGCCACCATGAGAGATGAGCCAGGGTTGGTAGGACTTGGCCTAGACCTTAACCTAGCACCTTCTGTTTTAAACGCACTGTGCTAAGAACTTGGAGGTACAGAGCAGATGTTTAGGGCCCAAAATTATGTGATGGTCATCACTGAGAATCTATTAATAGACACTTTTCTATGGACAAGGAGAATAACCAACAACTAGGAATGGCAAAGTGAAGGTTTTCAGGTATTTCCTACCCAGACAAGTTCTCAATGAGACCTTTGGCAACACAGATGAAGCATCTGGAATGACAAATGGTAGAGAGGATTCCGGAAGTTCCGCTAGAGAAACACTGTCCAAGGAAAGCACAACCTGAGCTACACAGCTTATTTAAGCTTTCTATAACCACTTGACAAAGGGGAAAGTAGACAAGTAAAGCTGTATTGTTAATCCTGGTTAGTTTTATTTTCATTTTGATGCAGCCAAGCCACCTGAAAAGAGAGAGTCTTAACTGAGGGAGTGCCAAGATCGGTCTGGCTTGCGGTCATGCCTGCGGGTAATGGTTTTGACTGTTCATTGATGAAGATAGCACCATTCCCTGGCCATGTGGTCCCTCGCTGTATAAGAATGTAAGCCACGGAGAACAGGCCAGAGGGCAGCATTCTTCCATGGTTCCTGCTTCTAGGTTACTCCTTTAATTTTTTGCCCTGACTGCCTTCAATCATGGATTACAATGTGGAAGTGTACTCCAAATGAACTCTTACCTCCCTAAGTTGCTTTTGGGTTTGGTGTTTATCATAACAACCGAAAAGCAAACTAGAATACCACTGTAAACCCTCCAACATTTTCAAAGTGCATTAAAAAACTCATATAATTACTGAACATATTTCTCTTAGTCACTTTTCTATTGCAAGGATGAGACACCATGACCAAGGCAACTTATAAAAGAAAGCATTTAACTGGGGGCTTGCTTACAGTTTCAGAGGGTGAGTCCATTATCACCACATCAGGGAGCATGGCAGCAGGCAGGCAAGCAGGGATAGCACTGGAGCAGTAGCTGAACGCTCACATCTGATCCACAAGCAGCAGGCAGGAAGACTGGGCCTGGTATGGGTGTTGAAAAACAAGGTTGATTTTTTTTTTCAAATCCACAGATTTAAACTATCATTTCAGCATGCAATCAATATAAAAATTGTATTTTATATTTTTCTACTTTAGGCTAAAACTTCAAAATCTGATGTGTGTTTTCTGCTTAAAGCAACTAAAGCTAGTTCATTTCAAGTGCTTAATCCTTGTGGTGCCTGAGGATACCAAATGGGAAGCACGGCTTTAGAACCTTGCTTCCTACACTGCTGTCTACACATCGGCCACTTGGCGACATCTGGGAGACTGTTAAATATGCAGAACCTCCAGTTCCATTTCTGGCCTAGTGAATCACAACCTATGCTGTAAGACTCTCAGCTGTGTCCCGTGTATGTCGAAGTCTGCAGAGCATCAGTGTAAACAGAGGGAGGTTCTGAACGCTGATCTAGAGTCGAAATCCTCAAGGAACATGTAAGAGCCAACTATGAGCAGGATCTGTGAGCAATCGCAACCTGGGGCAAAGAAGAAATGGGATTCAAAACTGTTGCCACATTGAATATTTGTTTCTTAGTCTTCAAAATGAATGTAATCTTTTCCATCTTTGAGGATGATGTTGGAACTTCAGTCAACACGAGTAAAGAAATGCCTGACCCCTAAGATGTGGAAGGTTCCATAGAACTCATAGAGTAGACCTGGTAATAGTCGCATGACACCTTTAGGCTTCAAATTTTAACTAAGAGGAACGAAGCTCTGAGAACACTGGCCAAACAGCGGCACTTACAGAATCCTGCTGTTGGCACACTGCTAGCCTGTATGTCTGTCAGAAGTCTCCAGTGAGAACTCCTGTCACTAAGGTTTTACACAAGAAAGAATGGGGTTGGCATGTGGCGGCATTCCTATGGGGATAGTACAGACACTAGGAGTCACATATCAGGGTCTTAAGCCTGTGGTGGCCAAGTCAAAACAACCTCATAATTTTAGACACCTGGTTTAGCAAGGCATTAACATGGTGGGAAAGATAAACCTGAGGGTCCCGTGACCATTTAACATTTAATCTCTTCACTGAGCTGGCATGTTGGGCCAAGACAGCTTACACACTTGCCAAACTATGTCAGCATATCTGGGAATATTCATAAGCTGCACACAACTCAGGACTGAGAACTGGAAACCTGGTAATGTTTTTGTTGGAAGATTAGCCATCCCCACCTCTTTCTAAGGTCTTTTTGTCAAGAATGTCAAATAGTGCCAGAGAGGGGATATGGATGTACAGACACATGGGATCAGGGGTATCCTGGGACTTTTACAGAAATGCATGAATAAGAGCAGCTCAGGGCAGGGGCGGTGATTCTGCAATATAGAAGACCCTGGATTTGGATGGCTCTGTCTTATCAAGTGGTTCTTTCTTATTGGATGGCTCTGTCTTATCAAGTGGTTCTTTCTTAACAGGGGCATAATGCCTCATGTTGCTGGATTCTGCATCCACAAAACACAGAGCTTTAGTTTAACATACAAATCTACCTGGGCATTTCCAGCTGGACTTTTATATGATTACTCATTGTACTGAACTGTAAAAGCTCTGTTTATCGATTTGTAAGTGTACAATTCAGTAGCACTGAGCACATTCACAGTGTTATCCCCCTAGTGAGGGGTAGTGACCACCATCTGCAGAGACTTTCATGCTTCCAAGCTGAAACTAACTACTGTTTGTCATCTGTGCCCCGGCAACTGTCTCTCTACTCTGTCGATATGAATTTGATTTCTTTAGGTACTTCATATACCTGGATGCACCATAATGCAGTATTTTCCTTTTATGCCTAACTCTGTTTTAATTTATGCATGTGAACATTCTACCTGAATGTATGTCTGTGTACCGTGTACACGCAGTAACCATGGCATATAGAAGAGGGCACCAGATCCCCTGCAACTGGAATTGCAGATGGCTGTGAGCTGCCATCTAGGTGCTGGAAGCCAAAAGGTCCTCTGAAAGAGCAGCCAGTGCTCTTAACTGCTGAGCCACCTCTCCAGCTCCCCCCCACTTTATTTTTGTCTGTTTGGTTTTGTCCTTAAGATTAATTTATATGGCTTATCTTACTTAACA
>JAQHUG010000136.1:154364-170980 GCA_028555095.1 Dicrostonyx torquatus
AGAGGCATGATCTGCCCTGTTGCAGAGCCGACATGCACAAGCCGCAAAGAGGAGCAAAAGGCTGGAACTGAAAAAAGCCGCACCGTGTGCCATAAGCCAAGGCTGGAATTGGAAAAGAAAAAAAAATTTGCTATCCAACAGCTAAAATTGTGTAAACCCAGGAAACGGAAAATCAGCATGACCTTCCAAGACCCATAGGGGTGTGTCCTCCAGGTAGACCTATGGGTGGGAAGATGAAGCCTCACTGGACCCAGTCCTGGACTGGAAGCCAGAGAGGTCAGAAGCTGCCCGAGCGGCTTTTTACGGTGAGAGGAAAAAAAGGAAAAGAAATGGAAAAAAGGGAAAGAAGAATTCGAGCGAGGGGACCCGGTCCCCAATCGAATGCACCACACATATGCAGTGCTAACACATGGGCGGAATGACCCCAGGTCAGTCCGAACAATCTTAGCTAAGGGAAAGCAACCATGGCAGACTCACCAATAAAAATCCTGGTTCAGAATCCTGGTTCCTGGAAGATGATTAGAACAGGCGAGCCTATCCGAGTCACAGCACCATTTGTAATAATAATAATAATTGGGGTCCCCATCAGCGGGACCCAAAGTTGAGACCGCATGGTCAGGTCTTCAATAGCGGCGGCGAGTCCCCAGCTCGTGTGGGAGGCCATGGTGGCGAATGGCAGCGGCAGCGGGAGCATGAAACCAGACAGATATTAAAGTTAAGCATTTATTAAGATGGATTATGGAGGGGAAGAAGCAGAAGAAGAGAGAGAAGGAGGAAAAGAAAGAAGGAAGGGGAGGGAGAGAGGGAAGGAGGGGGGAGAAGGGAGAAGCAGGAGAAGCCCTGCTGCCTCTCCAGAGAGCCGTGGGGACTGAGAGAGAAACCGCTAACTCCAAGCTTGCTTGCTTGCAGATGAGGAGTGGGCGTGGCTCACTCTTAAAGGACAGAATCATTACACTGACTATTTCTGGGTAAGTCAAACTTTCATGGAGGAAGAGTCATTTGACTGAGGGAAATTGTCTTCAGTGGACACATGGGAATAGGAAAAGATTATTCCACACAATGAGAAAAAAAAATGAGTGAAGTCATTTGGTGTTTCTTTAAGTGTAGACAGCCTAGTTGTCTCAAAATTTAAAATGAATAGTATTTTAGGATTGCTATTACTGTGATGAAACACCATGGCCAAAGCAACTTGGGGAGAAAGGGTTATTTTCACCTAACGCTTCCACATCATCAAAGGAAGTCAAAACAGAAACTCAATCAGGGAAGGAACCTGGAGGCAGAAACTGACATGGGGCCATGGAGGGGGTGTTGCTTACTGGCTTGCTCATCATGGATTGCTCAGCCTACTTTCTTACAGTTCCAGCCTTGGGATGCAACCACCCACAAGGGGCTGGGCCCTCCCTCATCAACCACTAATTAAGAACATGTTTGCGTACAGCCCCATTCTTATGGAGGTATTTTCTTTTTTCTGCTTCTTTATTATTATTATTATTTATTATTATTATATTATTACTTAAAAATACCAATCCAAATTTCCACTCCCTCCCCTCCTCCCACTCCTCTACCACTCCCTCCACAGACCCATCCACCCCACCCTCCTCCAATCTTAAGAGAGGGCCATGCACCCTGCCCTGTGGAAAGTCCAAGGCTCTCCCTACTACATCTAGGTTGAGCAAGGCTTACATCTGAAGAGAATAGGATCCCAAGAAGCCAGTACATGCTGTAGAGACAAATCCCAGTGTCACTATCAGTGGCCTCTCAGACTGCCCCAACTGTCAGCCCCCTTCAGAGTTGACTCCCAGTGGAGGCATTTTCTTAATTAAGGTTTCCTCCTCTTAGATGACTTTAGCTTCTGTCAATGATATAAAAGTATCCAGTCTAAAGAGGCTGGAGATACATCTCAGTAACAATGTTCATCTAGTAAGAGTGACACTCTAAATTCATCCCAAGTGGTGAACATAACTTCTACCCATGCACATTTACACTGCAGCTGAATCCCTCTAGACAAGGAGGGCTCGAGTCATTGTTTGCCCCAGTAAGGCTTGTGCCACACCTGCTACTGGCAGGCTCATCTGGCCACACTAGTCATTCTTCAGGGAAATGCTACAGTTGTCCCATATTTGAAGACAGCTGGCAGGAAAACATGGAAAAAATTCCAGGAGATGCTAGAGGGCCCAGTAATATAGACCCTGCCATCTTTCTATATGAATTATAATGGAAGTTTACTTGGTCTATGAGGGCTCCTCTTGCATGTCAGCCAAGTCACCAGGCACTAGAGTACCCTCTTGAATATCTGAAGAACTGGGATGTATAAGAAGAAGGGTGGCAAATGATCTCTTCTGATTGGCTATCATTAGATGTTAAGATTTATCTTCCTTTAATGAAAAATAAACCACAATGCCTTCAAATCTGGAAAAAAAGGAAGAAATTATATGAGGTCCAAAATTAAACATTAAATATAACTCATCTACTAACCTCAGGTGACAATGGAAATATTATCAGAGCTATGCACAGTTTGAAAAACTTAAAGTGGATGTAGCCGGCTATTAAAGTTGAAAAGAAGAAAAAAACTTCTATAAGGCTGATGGAGAAATCTGGAGGCCAGTTTGTGTTAGTTTCAAAAGTGGTTGTGGTTTAAGCAGAAAGGAATGACAGTATATTAGTCATACTACGTGGTGCAATAATGGCCCCAGGGTGGGGTTATTGACAGATGATGACACCTTTTGAAATTGTCTGACTAATGCTCTAAAACGGTTTGTGTGGTAGCAAAAGAATTAGAGTGGGATGCATTTATACATTTTGGATTGTTGGGATTAACAAGGTGCTCTAAAATAACACTAATTTAGAAGGACTTAAAGAGTGGCCTGAAATTATTCATGGCTCTTTGTGGTATTAGACGGCATGCACTGGCAGAGGACAATAATGAATCTCAGGAAGGTAGGTTGGCATGGGTCTGTAAAACCCAGTTTCCAATGTATTTGTAATATACGTCTAAAGGGCCAAGACATGTGATAGGATAAAAGAACACTGTTAAGTAAGGCAACTAGGAAATAGAGTATTTCTACAGCGAGCATGGGGCTCCTGTGCCATCAACCACAGGAAAGAAGATTCTCTTGGGGAATATTTGCGCAAGGAAGAGGAGTAAGGAATTTGGGTTCATACTTTGTCAGTCTGACTCCCCACTACCCCAGTGCCCATGTCATCTGCAAAGTTTTTTTTTAATTTATAATTTATTATGATTTATTTAACCTTATTTTTTATGTGCATTGGTGTGAAGTTGTCAGATCCCCCGGAACTGGATCTTCAGACAGTTGTGAGCTGCCATGTGGGTGCTGGGAATCGAACCGGGGTCCCCCGGAAAACCATTCAGTGCTCCCAACCGCTGAGCCATCTTTCCAGCCCCCTCTGCAAAGGTTTTTAAACTCTAGAATAACACTAAAAACATTGTGTCTTTGTTGTAACATTCGGGTCTTTCCCCCTTCCGCGTTGGGGACCAAAGCCAGGGACTCACTGGTGCTAAGCCTGCAGTCTTTCACGGAGCTGCATTCCCAGCCCCCAGGGCTCTCAGCTTCATGTCCAGTTAGCCTTGATCTGCTAGAAACTTTCAGCAGCAGGCCCTCCCTAGTTCTCTACACTATCAACTTTACAGGCTTACGTGCTTTTCAGCAAACTCAAACTAGAAAATGCAATGTGGGAAGTGAGTTTTTAATGTGTGTTCTAATGCAATGCTGGTGAGAATTACAGAAACAACACCACTTAAAGATTATTAATACCTACACAGAAGTGTGAATAACAGGCTACCAGTCCAAATGTTATAAAACTAGCTATTGTCGGCAGACTGCAGAATAAAGACATGGAAAGAATGAGAGTTCATATTTAAGGGTCTCTGGCGTCTGTGTGTCTGCCAAGTCACCCAGTTTAACAAGCACAGAGACCTACCTGGTACTACAGATGCTGAAGCACTTTTAAATTAAAATAGGCAATAAGATGTCTTAAGAATGTTTGTTTTTAGTTTATGGGTGTTTTGCCCGCATGTTTGTACGTACACCATGTGCATGCAGTATCAGTGGAGGCCAGAAGAGGGCATTGGATTTTTTTTTTTTTTTTGGCACTGGTGTTACAGGCACTTGTGAGCTGCTGCTTGGGTGCGGGGAACTGAACCAGTGTCTCCCACAAGAGCAGCCATCCTCTCCAGCCCAAGAATTTTTAAATGGTACACAGCATGTGCTCTTCACGGGATTTGTTAATGGGTTTTTCCCTGGGATATTTCAGCCATGACCTGTTCAAATTTACTTGCAGTAATATTAGGATGCACAAAAGAGCACTCTACAGTGGCCCATGGTTTGCAAGACTGATTATGCCTCCTCCTTCCACATGGCACTGGCCATGTGTTTGCTACCCTGGGTTCTGCAGGAAGGAGAAAAACACAAGTACTGTCAGACCCCTTTCTCTTAAACACTGTCTCGTCTATGGAATCTTTACCCTTTAGTGCTTTATACAACACTCTATATAAAGACCATATGACTTCTGAAAAAGTCAAGACTGAAGAATTTAAACTAAGGTTACATTAAAAGGAAAATGCCTAAAATTAATAACTAATGCTGCCCCAGATTTGATGTCTTCTTTGTGAGTAGAATTCAGCTGTGTGTGTGGCTGTGTGAAGAACAGGGAACACAGACTGTCCTTGGGACACTAGTGACAAACTCCGTAGCATTCACTCATTCCACATGAGGTTTCTGGAGCCCAAAACAACAGAATTGATGAATTATTACTGGGTTGCCAAATTATTTTGTAATGTTGGTATTCTTAAAAATATAAACCATAACATTTCTCAATCTGCTTCGCCCTATGTAGGCATTATTTTAGTTACTGTGGTTTTAAACCGCAGTGCCAAACACCATCTTGTACCACATGAAAAGTCACGTACCGCATGGCCAATTAAAAAGCTTTAGAATAATAAGGTTCTGAGTCAGATAATGATGTACACCTATCATCCCAGCATTCTGTAGGCTAAAGGAGAAGACTCTGGGGCTGGGGCTAGCCTGGGCTACAACAATGAGCACCTTCCTCAAAGAAAACAAAACACTGTGTGATTTGGTATCGAATATAGCTTATAAAAGGTCATTTATTTTCCTCTCAAAACATTGATGTTTTGAATATTTAGACTTCTACTGAGTTTGGAATGGTTTTTGTTGAGTTGAAACAATTTATCGTGATTTCCCATGAATTTCACTAACTCTGTGAAGGAAGCTGGAGGTTATATCTTGTAAGCGTTGCTGCTGACAGAAGCAAGCTGATGGCTTATTTCTAGTTTCAGTGCTAGCATGTGAGTCACAGATATTGTAAAGGTTTTTTAAAGTTTACACTTCTGGTGCTTCAGTGAAATGATTTTCTTCCCACTGTTTTTTAGCAGCGTGTTTTTATATTTATATGTAGCAGTGTGTTTATATTTAGCAGTTTACCTTGTTTATTGAGGCATAAAATGTACAAATATACTTAAAGGACATACTCTGTAAGTTTGAGTGAATTATATATCGTTGATAATCTTTCTCCAAAGTTCCGCTTCTTTCTTTTTTTCTTTTAGAATATCCTTTAGGTTTATGTTTGAAGTCATTAATTAACTACGCATTTTGATTTTTTCCATTTTCATTATGTGTACTGTGCATGTATGTATACAAATCTACCTGTGTATAGGCACATGTGTGGGTGTGGATGCGAGTATATCTTCATGTAAAGCCATAGCCTGATGTCGGCCATCTTCTACCTTGTTCAGTGAGGCAGGATATCTCAGTCACAGCCAGAGCTCTTTGATGAGGCTGAGATCCCAGCTTGTTCTCGGATTATGGGTAGGTCACCATGCCCATCTAGCATTTATGTGGGTCCTGGGGAATCCAAGCTTGAGCCTTCATGACTTACCTACCAAGCCACCTCCTGAGCCCCTATGGTGTTTAATATGCTGAATTGTTACCTACAAGTGAGTGGGCCTAGGTAATGACAGTTCAAGCAGCAGAGGAGTGTGAGGTGAAATAAGCCCCCTCCTCCCCAAGCTTTTTGCCTGTGGTGTTTATCATAGCAACAGAAAGAAAGCAGCCATGCATCTGCCACTGATAAATCTGGAAGACAGATATATTTCAATATTTTATTAAATATACAAGATATTCTACGCATGTAAAGTTTGGAAATCTTAAAGTGTGATAGTCCTAAAATAGAAAACACGTACCACCTGCTCCACTTCAGTGGCACACACTGGGAAATCCCAGCATTCAGGAGGCTGAAACATGAAGATCACAAGTTCAAGGCTGGCCTCTCCAACTCCTCCTGAAAGGCTGTAATTTACTCATATATCCAATTAGATCAGCTAACGCTGGAATATACACAGTGTAGAGTCTCCTACTGATCGTGAGTAAGAAAGATAATTTTGAAGGCACAATAATAAATTTAACTCACCACAGGGGGACAAGAGCCATTAAAGTGAGCTCAGCAGTATTAACGTAAATTCATTTCCAAAAAACAGCTTGAAATGACAACTTGAATGAGATTTTAAAATGTATCAAGCTAAAGACTAGAAAGCCTGAAAACCATTAGACATATTATGTAGCATGCAGGCTACTGAGTCCACTAGAAGCAACAAAATAGTAGAACTTTCAGTATTTATATAAAAAAATCTGTTCCACAGTCTGAGTCACATGTGAATATGGGCATGGTCACCTAAATCAAAAATCTAAATAGCAGCACAGACCACTGAATAGAGCAAAGATCCATGATGACATTGTGAATCAACTTTTCAAGTTTTCTTGAAAAAAATACTTCTGTCTACAGGTGTCCATTACACATTCATTTATGTTTTGGAAAGTTTAGGGAACATAAACTAAAGAAATATTGAACCAATAGAAATCAATAATATAAATAACTTTTAAAAATATTTTTGGAAACATAATCCTCCTGCCTCTTCCTCCTGAGTGCTCAGATTGCAGGTGTGCCACCACACCTACCCTAGGAATTTCAGTTTGAAGAAAAGTTTAATGAAGAAGTCCTAACTATTGTGTCAAATATCATCAAACAATATAGAAAGTAAAATTTAATATCATTTCACATAATGCCTTGTAAGTGGAGTTCTCCTTTCTGCCTGTCAGTTCCCAAATAACCAACACAGAGACTCAATGTTAATTATAAATGCTCAGTAAATAGCTCAGACTTATGACTAACTAGGTATTACAACCCAAATTAGCCCATTCCTATTCATCTGTGTATTGTCACGTGGCCTGTGGAATTACCTCTCCTTCAGCATGTCTTGCTCCCTCTGTGTCTGCCCTTGTTTCTCCCAGCACTCTCAGTTTGGATGTCCTGCCTGACTACTGGCCTGTTGTCAGTTCTTTAGTAACCAACGAGGGAAAGACATATTCACAGTGCACAGAAGGATTATTCCACAGTAATGCCTACTTTAAAAAGAGTGTCCAGGATAAATGGCAATTTTGATAGCCATAATAAATAAAATTTAACCAACAAATATAATAAAGATCTCAAAATAGAGCAAAGCAGTATTACTAGTGAACCCACTTTCACTACAAAGTTGGTTTAAAATGAAGAGCAGAATGTGTGTTTTTCTTTCAGTAGTGTAAACGGTTGTTAACAGTTACTTGAACACAAGGTAAGCCCTATGCTCTCCCCTGCTACCTCCTTCTGTCCCTTTAAATGGAGACTCATTCAGGGTAGAGGGAGGTAGGAACCCTGAATTCCACATTTTTCATGTATAATGGGTAAAAACAATGGAATTAGAATAGCCAATTTAAATTTTTTAATGTACAGTGCTTTGCCTGCATGTATGTCTGTGCACCATGGGCACATTTGGTGCCACTGGATGCCAGAAGACTCACTGGATGCCAGAAGAGTCGTTGTAAACTGCCATGTGGGTGCTGGAAATTAAACTCAGGTCTTCTGCAAGAGTAGTCAGAGTTCTTAACCACTGAGCCATCTCTCCAGCCCCTTTTCACGGATGTCCTACTGAGTCATTGCATAGCTCCTTATGTCATTTTCTTCATAGTTAGATACACTCACTTGTAAATAAAGGGAACATGATCTCTATAGTAGTTACTCACACTTCAGCAAATGGCCTAAATTTTTAAAATTATTATAAAAAACAAATCACTTTTAGGAATAATATCAGCTATGAACACAAAAGAATATTTCTATTGGGGTCAAATGGAAAACTTAGAGAAAGCAGGGCATTTTGCTGATAGCTTAGGGTCAAATGCCATTGTCAAACTCAGAATGCAAACTTCAGCAAGCTTACACTCTACAAACGAAAGTACTGTAGATTTTAAATTACATAGTGAGGGTAAGGGGCAATGACTCCGTGAAATATGGAATTACCAGTTACAAAAGAAGAGGGGTTTTAGAAAATTGCCTTGCAGAAAGTAAAAATTAAAACATGTCCGTTGAAATGATTTTGTCCTTTCTGAGTTTTCACTGATTTTAAGAATCAGAGAAGAAATGACATCCTCATAATTGAAATATGTAGTATGCCCGGTATTACAGCACCCTCTATGACAGCGTGTATTTATATGAACTGGTTTTCCTAATGTGTTAATGTTTGTGCAAACTTCAAGGTTTTATAGCTTGGTTTACTTCCGGGGCACCAGGTGGAAAGGCTAATTTGTCAGGGGTTTGTGTCAATATATCATTACCAGCAAGAGCAAGAGCGCTCTCAATATAGCCATCCCGGACTCTAAATTATTCCAACGTGCAACCTTAGACCACCCAGCTCTTCTTGCACATCGCCCTTCGCAGTTATAAACTATAGAACAGCCTTTTCAAAGCCCTCTGAATTTGAATGCTTGTCCAAGGAGGACAATCACGGCTGCACAAAAAAATGCCCAGAGACAAGTGAGCACGAATATCTAACTTCTAAGGGACAGGTCACTATTTTGCCCTGCGCATCTTGATATATAACACTGAAAACAACAGCTAACAATGCTTCAAGTCTAGGAAACCTGGATTTTTCAAACGAATTCTTTGTACGTTGATTTTCCAATTTTAGGGAGGGAAAGCCTGCTTTCCCTTTATCTAAAGGAAATACGTCATGCAATCATAGTGCATATTCCACTTTTCTGAGCTAAACCTGGTGAGACTGTCTTGTTTTAAAACTATCAATTTTTCTAATTTTCAATACCCAATATTGCTCGCTCTCGCAGCACCCACTTAAGAGACGGAAGGAAGCAAAAGCTTTTTACAGCACAAGGCTTATGAAGTTGAGCCATCTCCCCGCGAAACGAAAAATGGAGGACCGCGGTCCACTCAGACTGAACCGAAGCACAACGTACACAGACTGCGGCCGGAAATGAAGAACCAGAAAGCAGAACAAAAGAAAACGGGAACTGTGTTACTACGGCTTGAAATCACGGGAAAAAGCCGACTTCCTGCCTCTTGAGGTCCGTTCCACATCAGGACTCCAACTGTTTCCGTTCAGAGTAACCGCAAAACCCTTCCCGCGCGCGGACTCGGCGTGGGCGGAGTCTCAGGCCCCGCCCTTCGGCCCAGGACGCGGCGGCTCTGGAAGGTTCTGCAGGGAGGTAGCGCGCTCCTCCGCGGGCGCAGGGACATCCGGCGCCAGATGGCGCTGCCGCACCGAGAGCCAGAGCCTGGGCCTCAGGGGACACGGAAAGAGGCGCCACCGGAAGTGCGCGCTGGAGCCAGCCTCCCGTTCCGGATAGCAAACCTTCTGGCACGTTCCCGCGCGGGGGCGGGGCTACAACCGGAACCGGACTGCGAACGCGGGGCCTCGGGGCGGAAGAGCGAGGCGGTGCCTCGGAGGCTCTGGCGGGAGCGCGAGGGGCGGGGCCTCCACCGGCGCTTGCGCACTAGAAGGGCGTTGGTAAGGAAGGCCTCGGTCTCTTTCTCCATCTTTGATCGTCCCCTGGCCCGGCCGGGCGGAAATGGAAGTGGTGTCTTAGTAGGTTTTTGTTTTTTTATTTTTCTGCTTCCCACCCACGGGGCTTGCGTTCTGGCTGTAAATTCGGCTTCTGGAAATCTCTTGAAAGTTAGCGATGTGTAGACCCGCCCTCTGTGTTCATCCGAGCCCGTCTGCCTGGGCCCTGATCGTCCCTGTCCGCCCACTCGTAGGCCATTTGGGGCAACTAGCAATACCTCCTAAGGACTGGGAGAAGCGTCCGTTTCGCCCTCTTAAAGCACTTAGTTTGAGTTTTACGGCTTGTTTCCGTCAGGCTATCGGTATTCTGCCTTTGCCCAGAGCAGTTGGTTAAGGGAAAGCGGCCAAGGGGAAAACCCGCCCCTTCCCGACGTCGGCCGTGTCTGTTCACAGCCCGTGTTTAAGTAGACGGGCAGTACCTCACCCGAGTGCGTGGGCTTTGTTTGGGGACTACGAACGTGTGCAGCAGAAAGTAAAAGCCAGGCCACTCAGTCCACCTTTGACTTCAGGCCAAGAGACAGTTTGCCAAAGCCCCGGTTTTCCCTCCTGTCTTTCATCCTCTGGTAAACACGTTTAGAAATTTCAGAGGTCCATGGTGTCAGTGATTTACCTAAAACCAATATTCTTTCTCTTTTTAATAAAATTTATTTTGATCATATTTCCATCTCTTACCTACCTACCTTCATCCCCGCCCCTCTCTGAAAGAAAAGTTTTTAAACAAAATTAAATACAAAAAATAATAAAACAACGATGCGTTCGTAACACACACACACACACACACACACACACACACACACACACACACACACACACACACACACATCTTGTGTTGGTCAGCTACCGGGCATGGAGCCTGCCCTGGAGTGGTTAACATACTCAGTGACGCTCCATTGAAAAAAACTGGTTTCCCCTTCCCTCCTGCTATCAGCTGTAAATACCTCTTGGTGGGACTTCGTGTTCTTTAACCCCCTTCTCTGTATTGTAATTTTTTTTTTCCCTGTTTGGTCCTGTTGTGAATGGAAACTCCTAAAAAGAAGTTGTGTGGTAAAGACTGATTGACGAAATTGGAATGTTGCAGGCCCCGGGGCTAGTTACCTTATCTTGGACTGATTTTAGCCCTCACACGTGCCCCAACAGCCATTCCTTACCCATTTGTGTCGGAACTAAAATCCCATAACTAACAGGTAAAAACCTCTAGGTTCCACCAACCGAAAAGCTAAGGATGTCATCAGATAGCATATGAGACCTGTAGGAAAGCCCGCCCCATCTTGCTCTCATCACCCCTATAATATTCCCACCAATGTGTTTTAAATCTGTCTGCATTTATGATTTTCCTGGTTCTGCAAAACTATAAACTACTTCGATAGGAACATCGAATTTGGGGTAACATATCTGGGCTATGATCACCCAAAATGGCTCTCAAATAAACTCTTAATTTCCTTTAAGATGAACCCTGTGATTTTTTTGGTTTGACAATGTAGGTATTGTGTGTGCTGTCGCAGCTTCTGTGAGTTCCCACATGTATCGGTCCTGGTATATCTGGATGGTGCTATTGGAAAAAAAAAAAAAAGACTCTTTAAAGCTGAGTGAATGGAGAAGAAACTTTAAGGTAGAAAAACAAACACAGGTGCGGAGTCAGGAATGGAGAAAATCAGAAGGTCTGCTGTAGGCAAATAGGAGCTCGGTAACTGGTAACTCATTTAGTGTGCTCTCCTCTCTCCTCCCCCGCTTTTCCTTTTTTCCTGTGAGTCGGACTTGTGCTGAACTCTGCAAAGACGAGCTGTTCAAGCACCCGAGGAGTGTGTGCTGAGCCTGTCTCTCTGTTGCCATTTGAGCAGTGACGTATTTCATGTTCATGTAAGGGCCAAGGAGAAAATGTGGGCGGCATTGGAGGTCAGAGTAGGAAAAAGACTGAGACAGTTTGCCCAAGGAGAGAAAAGGAAGCCAAACTAGAAGCTTTTAGAAAGCATGAAGTGGAGGCTGGAGCCAAGCCTGTGATAGACCTGGAGGGAGATTGACGGGACCATGGCAGTGGTCTCCTAGGATCCGTGTGATTTCCAGCTTCCTGTGCTTCACATTTTGATTCAGTCAGCCCTGACCATGCCTCTGTTAAATGCTAGAAATGACACTAAAATGCTGGAGTGAAAAGCGTTAAGTGTCTTGCCTCAAATTAACTTGTCCATTTTATTCAAAACTATCCCAAGCTTTTCTGCAACAACTTTGTCATCCATAGCATCCATGCATTGGACTTGGTGTTTGTCCTCTTGCTGATATTTATTTCACACTGAAATAGGTTTTGCAACCTAAAATACAATTTTCTATCATAGAACAAAGTGAAATTTGATTGTTTAACCCAGAGCAAAACTTACTAGGAAGAAGCTCCAGGGTGGTGTCTTCATGGGCAATTGCATTGTTGATAAACCAGAGCCCTGTAACGTGCAGGTGCACTTAGAAGATAAAAATAGCACAAGGGACGGAAGTCTGTGGTGTCAGCAATTAGTCAAGCTGTTACAGGTGCTGATGGATTGACAGCCATCGAATACCAGGAGACAAGAAACTTCTGCTTTTAGTTTTTACTGTATGTGTACAGGTGTTTTGCCTGCGCACGTGTATGTTTACCACATGTGTGCATGATGCCCATGGAGTCCAGAAGAGGGCACCAGATCCCCTGGAACTGGAGCTAGAGGTGCCTGTAAGCTACTGTGTGGGTACTGGGGACTGAACCTGGGTCCTCTGCAAGGGCAACCAGTGCTCCTAACCCCTGAGCCATCTCTCCTGCACCTTTAAAGAGGAAAAGCAGGCTGTTTTTCAGTTGATGATTCATTGAAAACTACCTGCCGGGTTTTCATTTTTTATATCCGATTGCCCCAGCCCAGATAAGAGTTAAAGCTCCTTAGGCACCACATCTCGGCCTCAGCTTTGGCTATCCCAACCTCATGTCCACTTCATTCCTCACTCACCGAGGAGG
This sequence comes from Dicrostonyx torquatus, assembly GCA_028555095.1. Lineage (NCBI taxonomy): Eukaryota > Metazoa > Chordata > Mammalia > Rodentia > Cricetidae > Dicrostonyx > Dicrostonyx torquatus. Next base: position 167,258 of record JAQHUG010000136.1, read on the forward strand.
CGTGTTAATTACGTAGTAAGTGTGGCCTGTTGACACCATTCTCAGATCCATAGGACAATCCTGATAAGAAGGCATGGTTCAAAATCAAAACCCAATTTTCTTGACTTGGTGGTTGGTAGTTCATTATTTTCATAATTCACAGAATAAATAGATACAGCTTAGAAAATCAAGATAGGTTTTCATACTTACTGACCAGAAGTAGTCCAAATGGCATTGTCTCCCTGACATTCCTGAACCTTGCTTTGGAAATATATGACATCATGTGTATGAAGTAGTCGCAATAGTTAATCATCGTGTCTGCCATATCTATCAGCGGCATTGTGTCGTCCACTTCTGAGTTGTCGTTTCTTTACAACACGGAACGACAGTAGTCGTTTGTATTGCATCTGCTTACGCACCTTAAGGATGAAATGTCCAGTCTAGAGTCATCAGATGATCTTCTTGCTGGTCTCATGAGGCCCTAGCTGGGCCTTTAAGTCTCCCTCAACATGTTCCTTAAAGGACTGCTCAGCCCCACATTCCAGTAACTTAAGTGTAGATTTTTCTGGCAGCTAACTTGCCTTTCATAGTGTGCTTACAAGGAATGATGAAAACAAGCGTGCCTTTTACTTCTCTGAATGGGGTTATTGTAGAGAAATACGAGGACGCCATAAATAAGAGTGCAAAGTCCCCTTTGTCCCCAAAGCACAAACAGTCATATTGAGGGCTATACACACTCACGCCAGCTCTTCTGATAAGAGAAAGAATATGACTTCTCAAGTTCAAAGCAAAAACCGGTCTTGGTGCATCTGGGGACTTGTCCCCATCCTGGAGCCTCTGTGGCAGCTCTGTAAGTCATGTGAAAGCTTTATAGTCTCTATTTTAGGAGGAATAAATCAAAATTTTTCTCTGAGTTGTCTCTCCCTTGAAGTCTTATTTTTGTTTCCTAGCAGAAAACACTTTTACTTAAGTGTTCTAGTACTGAATTATTAAAAAATAATTTCTTCCAAGAGACTTTTTTTAAAAAAAATTAACATTAAATTTAGATGAAGATGAGCTGGTTTCCTCTTACTCCTTTTTACTTTATTTATTTATTTATTTATTTTTGGCCAACCATACTCAAGTTTATGTAATACACTCATTTGGCCTTTACTAGTCTTTTCACAACTTGAAAAGTTTGTTTAGAGAAAAGAATATTTGCATCAAGAACAATACATTTAAATTTTCTCTGCTTTGTCTATTGGTTTACTATTTTGTTTATAGTAACTAGCTTGGAAGGTGGAAGGCCAGAACTTGTAGACTAGCAGGATGGACAGGCAGTCCCATGGCAGTCTTAAAGCACACAGCCCTGCTCTCATGGTTCTCGCCCATTAAGAGACTGATTCGGAAGGTAACTGTGTCTACAGATCTTTTGGGCTTTCTAGAACCACTTTAATTTGTTTTTATTTTTTAAAGGTTAAAATGTAACTAGATCATGTCCTCCTTCTCTTGAGTAACTCTCCCATCGCTCCCTCTCAGAATCGTGGGCTCTTTTCCTTTAGTTATTGTTAACTAGAGAGCCACTTTTAAACAGCGCTTCAGCATGTGCTCTACGTAGAAAGGAAATAGAATGCAATGTGGTCTCAACTACAATAGCAACATGTCATTGCAAATGTCTTTAAAACCAAGATTCATGACTGACAAGAGCATCCTTTAAAATGTTGACTTTCAAAGTCAACCTGTAGATGAAGAGCTGCAGGGCTGGTTCAGCTGCTGCTCTCTGCAGAAGACCAGAGTTCAGTTCCCAGCACCTACACGGGACAGTTTACTGCTGCCTGTAACCCCAGGTCCAGGGGGATCCTATACCTCTGGCCTCTTTAGGTACTTGTGCGCGCGCGCGCGCGCACACACACACACACACACACACACACACACACACACACAATTAAAATAAGAAAATTTAAATATGGAAAGCTCTCTTCTGTCTTACTTTGACTAGACATTTTCCTTGCCTTGTGTAAAACATTCTTAGCATTGGTTGAGGCAGCTCCACAGAAGAGCGCCTTATCGCCCCAAGGCACAGGTCCTATTACTGCACTGCAGTAAGGGAGAACATTCCAAAGTCTCAAGATTTGTGGTGAGTGGTCTAGGTGGGACATAAATTTGTACTGTGTTCTGTTCACAAAAGGAAATCCAAACATGTAGTGATAGTGAAGTCAGCTTAGCAATGGATGGTTCCAGGGCTGCTAGTAGACTTTCTGGCTCCCATATCCCTGTGATGATATCATTATTGCACTTACTGCTGCTCAATCACCCACTAATCAAAAAATATATGAACATAGTATTGATTAAAGAAAGCATAAGACATAACCTTCCCTTGTAGGGGAAAAATCTGCTCAGAAGATGTTATTAAGAGAACTCATAAATTGCCGGGCGGTGGTGGCGCACACCTTTAATCCCAGCACTCATGAGGCAGAGGCAGGNTATCCTGCCCCATATCAGGGAAGCAGGGGAAGGGCGGTGGGGTAGTGGGGGAGTGGGAGGGCCTGGGACAAGGGGAGTAAATGTAAATTTTTCTTTTAACAATAAAAAAATAAACACATAGATGCTAACATCTAAAAAAAAAAAAGAGAGTGTTAGAGCAAGATATTCTGGCCTCTGCACATGCACAGAAGCACATGGACATACAAAAAAAAATCAAATTTTCAATTATGTTATTACATTTATCTATTTGTGTGTGTGTATGTGTGTGTGTATGTGTGTGTGTGTGTGTGTGTGTGTGTGTGTGTTGGATAGGCTTTCCTCATGTGTACTTGTAGTAGTCATAGGACAACTTATGGGAGTCCCTTTTCTCCTTCTACCGTGTGGTCCTAGAGATGGTCTCAGATTATGAGGCTTGACGAGCATCTTTACACACTGAGCCTTCTTGGCAGACCTATCTGAAAAGTGTAAGCCTTTTGTTCGGGTTTGGATTATATCTCTTACTGATTGCATGGGTTTCCTCTGTTTTTGACTGAATAGTGCTCTGAATGCAGTAATAAATTTTCCATGCCCTAGACCTGTGTGACTCCTGCCTAAGCCAAAAGACTCACTCCAAATAAAAGCAGGAAGAACAGATGTCCATGAGAAGAAGACATTTAGAGACATTTTCAATGCCTTTGCCAATACATCGAAGGAGTCGGCATGCAGGTGTTTACTGAATACTTGCTCTGCATAGAACCTTTCAGAGCTGCTGATCTGCTGTGGGGGTCCTGCGTGTGGAGCTTATAAGTGCTACTAAGTTGCCCAAGAAGATTGGAGAAATGCTCTGCTGGGGTCTCAAGTCTCTTCACTGTTGATTTTTTTGTCTTGTGAACTTAGACCTGTGATTAAGAACATTTGAGTTAACATTGACGATCTTTCCTGTAGCTTTTTTTTTTTTTTTTTTTTGTGAGCAAGAAAATAACTTTATTTGTTCTAGGGAGCTAGCCAAAGCGCTCTCAGAACTTCTGAAACTGTTTCTTGGTGCCAGCAGCCTTAGTGACCTTGAGCACGTTGAAAGGCACAGTCTTGCTCAGGGGCCTGCACTCTCCCACAGTGACAATGTCGCAGATCTGTACATCCCTGAAACAGGGGGACAGGTGCACAGACATGTTCTTGTGGCGTTTCTCAAAGCGATTGTACTTCCGGATGTAATGAGGATAGTCCCGGCAGATGACAATGGTCCTCTGCATCTTCATCTTGGTCATGACACCGGACAGGATCTGACCTCGGATGGAGACGTTG
>JAQHUG010000136.1:171978-185718 GCA_028555095.1 Dicrostonyx torquatus
GAATCTCTATGAATTCAAGGCCAGTCTGGTCTACAAAGAGAGTTCCAGGACATCCAGAACTGTTACTTAGAGAAACTCAATTAAAATTGAAATAACAAAACTTGTTATTTTTACATATTTGGTCTACAAAGTAAGTTCCAGGACAGCCGTGGTAACACAGAGAAACCCTGTCTCAAAAAACCAAACTAAAAACCAAACAACTGAGACAGAGAGACAGAGACAGAGATGGGGGGGCGCTCATTAAAACTATGCAGTAGCCTTGTGTATTCACAGCAAAGAGGAGCATGGCAGCCCCGGCCTGGGGTGTGCCTAGTGCTCTGTTGTCCTCACTGTTGTGATCAGCCTGTCAGAGGATGTCATTAAGTCACAACATCTATGTGGTTTTCTATATCTCATTACTTTTCCGTAAAAACATTTGGGAAAGGCATTCACAAAATGGAGGTAAGATAAGTCCAAATTAAGAAATGTCAGAATATTGGTACCTGTTATCCATGCTTAATTCTTCCGTCCATTCATCTATCCATCTGCTAAGAGTTGGCCACACACATGAAAAACAAAAATACGCCTATTTTCTTTGAAGATCTTGTCTGGGAAGAAAGGTTTAAGTGGATATTATCACAAGGCTTTTTGTTTGGTTGGATTATGGTTTTTTGAGACAGGGTTTCTCTGTGCAGCCACAGCTGTCCTGGAACCTGCTTTGTAGACCAACTGGCCTTGAACTCATAGAGATACACCTGTCTGTGCCGCCTGAGTGCTGGGATTAAAGGTGTGCACCACTACCGCCCAGCTATCAGAAGATTCTAAAGCCAAAGAATGTGTAAGAGTAGTATGGGGATGCAGGAAAAGAGTAAATAACTCTTCCTGGGAAAAGGAAGAGTTCATGGAGGGTGCCCTTTACCCCAGTTGTGAAGGAAGGTCAGATGTACTCCAGGGGAAGGCATGAAGGCTCAGAAAAAGAGCAGAGCATCTTCAAAGCACAGTGTGGATTGTTGTATGATACCCCTATGCTGCCTGAGAATAATGGCTACAAAGATGTACAAAAAGCAAATGGTGCATGGCTGAGAAGTTACCTGCTCAGGAGTTAGACTATTCCCTGTAGATAATAGAAACCATGTGGATGATACTTTTGTTGAAATGAGACTGTTAAAAAAAATAGGAAAATTATGATTTCCAATTGTATATAAAAATTAAAATTTGTATGTTTTTAAATGTCTCAGAATATTTAAAATAGAAGGATTATCTATGTATATTTACTTTTTCACTAGTGTTGGGCAGTCAGTAATACACCAACTAATTTTTGGTACATTTTTTTGCAAGTTCAAATCTCTTATAAAAAAACCCTCAAACCTCTTTTTATGAAAATTATGGAATTGTAAGCATATTTCATTGTTGGTTTCTTGTAATTCATGGACTGATTTCCTGGTGTGGCTCAGTTGTAGATCTTTGAGCTCTCATTACAGCGACCTTGGAGAATAGCTGTAAGGAGAGGATTTAGTAACCTTTATTTGAGGGTTAGAAACAGCACAAATGAAACATTATTTACATAATAACTGAACTGCAAAACGCAAGTAATGAAAACGCAGAAAAAAGTTGGAGCAAAATTTTAAAGCCCCGAGGTTATTTCCGGTGGACTGGGAGGTCGGAAGGAAGGCTCTTCAGGTGTGCACAGTATAGCTTCCAAGTGGTGCGGGTCCTTTGTAGGAACAGTTGCTATGCCTTGGAAAGGATGGACTTGAAATTACTGAAAAGACTTCTCTTGGACTTGGCAAATTGAGGATTCTCATTAAGTTTTATGTTAATTTTCAAAATCATTGTGGGTTTTAAATTTATTTTTGTTGGCATACAGTAGTCTATTTACTTGAATTATTGTGTAAGAATACTTAGTTATATGTACAACTTTTTAAATTAATTTTTACAGAATTCTAAAAGCCTGGAGAACGATATTTTAAAAGATTAAAGGAAGGGATTTGTAGAAACAGCTCTGGAACTATCTGGCGTCTTGATGGTGTATGGAGCCAAATGTCGACTGTAGCTCTGCCCGACCCTAAGGTAGGTAAAGTTACTGCAGAACCTGCTGCTGAGAGCACATGCCCTTCTTCCCCACAGGGCCTCCATCAACAGCAGCTCCACAGGCACCGTCCCGTGGCTTTTAGTCTTGCTTTTTAAATTTAACATTGAGGGGGACAATTTCCATAAATTATAATGCAAAGACACTACTCAAAAAAACATGTGTAATTGTTGAACACCTACAAAATTGCAAATGTGACTTTTCCTGAAAGAGTGAAAAGGTTGCTGTACCGTGAGAGGTGGAGCCGTGATTGTATCTACAGCAGTTCATTTCTCCGTTACTAGTGGAAATGGCGTTGCAAATTTCTTTGTCTGGTAGTAGAAAAATAAATTCTTCCTAATGAGATATTCTTTTTTTTTTTTTTTTTGGTTTTTCAAGACAGGGTTTCTCTGTGGCTTTGGAGTCTGCACTGGAACTAGCNACCCCATTGCTTTCTAGTGCTCCCCTAGCCCTGCTGATCTTCCTTTTCCCAAATAGTTCTCCTATTCTTGTCTGTAGTTCTGTTTTGTTTGTTTGTTTGTTTGTTTGTTTTTTCTGGGGTGGGGGTGATAATCCCATGAATTTAACTAAGGTTACTTACAGGATCAGAGGATGTTTGCGGGAGCGTGAGTTAGCAGTGGCCATACCACTGAAGAAGCCTATCTCCCTCCCACAGACACTGTTAACTGACCGGCAGATCCCCCAGGAGGGGAGGAGCCACAAGAGCTGCTCCAGGACAGAGGTTATGGACCCAATCATAAACACCATTTTTACTACTGGGGGAAATCTGAGAGCTGCCTCTGGGTAAAGTGAACTCCAAACTTGCAATCCCTCAAATAAAATGTTTTCGAAGAGTTGACAACACAGATTTGTTTGTCTCTAAAATACTGGCACTGTGGACTCCTCGGGGAGCAGCCTCACCCAGGCAGTCTTCCAGCTCTCTGTTTTGAAGGGGGACTGCCAAAGCAGTGAGTTCAGGGCCGAAAGGCAATTTGCTTAAATAAATTTACATCAATGTGTAAATTAGAAAAAGCCCTTTAACTCTCAAAAGCAATTGCATTGTGCAAAGACAGTCTCTTGATTCACACAAGTCTGTGGTCAGGGTTAGTCCTGGAGACACTGTAAAAGTTATAGGGCACAATAAGACAAACCCAACAAGGTGCCCTGAAAAGTGTTCCCGAGGCAGCAAGCGAAATAAAGGCCTAGCAGCACCATCTGAGGTCTGGGCCTCCCTGAGTCGTCCCTAATTCCTTCCAGACTTCTGTGTTTCCTACTTCTAGTCCCCACCCCTTTCTTTTTAAACACAATTTATTTTCTTTAAATAATGGGTCCCACAGTTACAACTTGAGGATGGAGGCAATGGGCAGACAGACAGAGAACGAGAGCTGGTAGTGGAAAGGTGGGTGACAAAGACACTTCTTGGTATTTGGGCATCAAGAGTCAGGTTTGCACACACCTGCAGTCAATGACGACTTGCTATGAATGTATCTCTACTTGAATTCATTTTCCTACTGAACCATCAGTTGTATAAAAACAGCAGCGAACACATTTGGGAGATGAGTTGAGCCATTGATCTAAGCACTTGGACAGTGTCCAACCCCACTGCTCCCTTGGGCTAGATTGATATTGCTTGTGAACTCCCTGCAAGAACAACACATCCGGCCTCACCATCCATTTCTATTAACTCTACATTCTCAGAGGAGCCTTTCCACACTCCCTTGAATGCCTGACCAACGTCATTCCACTGCATGTAGCGCTGTCACACTGGATGTAATTATCCAGGAAGCCAACTGTGCCCTCCAAGACAAGCAAGAGTGTCTGAGAGCACTCCACCCCCACTCTGTCTGTTTTGCTTTAAGTCCTCAGAGAATAAAGAAAACATTCTTTGTATTCCTGATGGACTAATTTTAGGACCAGCGTGCTTCCCGTGAGTGGTACCAAGTACTCTTTGTGAGTCGAGAACTTCTTTTTTAGTTAGAAACCTTCAAAGGGAACCGGTTTTAACTAGTTCACTGCTAAGTGATAATACCCACTGGGAAAAATAATGTAGGCCTGGAGATGTGGAGGTCATCTGGGAGTGGGATGGGGTCTCCAATGAAGACCTGGGAGGTTTAGAGTTTAAGGCGCTGCATTAGCACTACCTGTGGGAGATTAAGTCGAGCTACTCATGTTATTTAAATTTTTCTAGCATGCACATTATTTTTTTTAAGTAAAGAATGGTTAGGGTGGGCACGCCTTTGTGATTAAAGGTGACACAAGAGACTTGTGAGTGCAAGGCCAAGATCTTGTTTTTTTTTTTTTTTTTTAAAAAAAAAAAGAAAATTAAAAAGAAAAACAACAGGTGAAAGAAAAGGTATCATTTCATCAAATAACTGACACACAGAATTCTTAATACATTCTTTCCACAGTTGAATGTGTGTTCAGCATGTCTAGCCGCAACCCAAGTGTTCCATAGCCACATGTGGCTAATGCATGGGAGCAGCTCTCTGGGGTAACATAGGAAGGGATTTCATGGGGACCCAAGGCATCTATCCTTCCAGAGCTGAGTCATGGAGGACATTTGAAAAGTAAAAGAGAAGGCTCACAAGATGGTTGAGCATGTAGAGGTGCCTGCCTCAAAGCCCGAGGACCTGAGTTCAATCTCTCGGTGTCTCATGGTGACAGGAGACAGCTGATTCCCATGAATTGTTCTTTGACCTCCACATGTACACACACACACACACACACACACACACACACACACACACACACACACACTTAATAAATGTAAAGGAAATAATAGAAATGGAGAGAATTGCTTGGGGTAGAATTTCCTGAGGAGAACTCAAATAGATCTGATCTCATCAAGTCTTAGGAAAAGACTAGCTTGGAATTAAGAAAAAGAATGGTCCTACTTTTCTCATCTAAGGAAATCAGGGACAGGATAGGAAAAAAGGTGAAAGCCAAAGGTGTCATAAACCCCTGCGAATGTGTGACCCTAAAGGAGAAAACATAGTGACTTCTTGGACTTAGGCTAGCCCTACCCTCCACTCTGCAAAGAAAGGGTTCTGTGTATGTAAAGTGCTTTGTTAACTTCCAGGCTCATAAACATTCGCTGTTATTGATTAAAGGAAGTGCTGTGATCTATGAGATCTGTGAGAAGAAATCCCTCACCTCAGAACATCCTTAATGATGAAAATTGGACCCCTCAGTGAGTGATGGGGACTGCCTTTCTGTTGGGGGCAATCAGATTTGTTTAATCAAAATCTTTATTATGCCCTTTTAAAGCCTTCTCATTCGTTATATATTTAGTATGAGCACATGTGATGTTCCATAATTAGGCCTTTGTTTTTATTTTACCATAAAACAAGGGCTTTCAGTGGCTTCATAGAAGTAAAAAAATGGCTCTTTTTGGACACACACACCAAAAAAAAAAAAACCTCAGAAATTGGCAGGCGATTTGAAGTTAGGGTTTCCCAATAGTGCCATCACTACCAAGGAGATTGGACACTGACTGTCCCATTTTCTGGAAAACGTTAAATTTAGGCCAACGATTTTATGTCCACAATTCCCACTGCCCTTTAAGGCTTTTCGCCTCTTAATTCTTTCTCATATATGTGCCAGCCATTGCTTTATTTCCCAGCCTGTATCCCTTTAGAATATGCAGCCATTCATGGATGCCTCCCAAAGCAGCTATTCAAGGAGCCCTAGGTTTTGCTGTGACTATTGTGTACACGGGGAATGTTATTTCTCGGGAAGCAGTGTGTGAAGAAACAATACAACCTATAAATCAGTGTGTTCAAAACCTTTATGGATACCAGACTCCGCAGTATTCCATGCGAACAGGACACCTTATTAAAGAGAAGTGTTTCCCACATATGCTTTTAGGTCAACTCCGTGATGGCCAGACTGCTGGAAAGAACCCATTCTTTAATACAAGAAGCAAAGCCAGAGCACTTGAGTAAGTTGACCAAGGCCACAGAGCTGATATCTAACATGACCTCACCTAGTGCTCATGACATCTTCACAAGTAGAAGCAGTAACTTTAATTACATTCTCTCTTTGTGAATGGGTTCCTACCTTTAGAAGCTGTAAGTCCTACAGTTTCTGATTGCAGTAAGTGTCTAAGTCTTTGCATGCCAGGAGCCTTGGTAGGGTAAGGCATGGGGAACTTGGATTTGTTGGGCATGTGGTGGCAGGCATTGGTGTTTCTTTCTGGTTGTATGGTCCATGTGGGACTCTATGGTGTTATCTATCAGGGTCTCCTGCCATGAAGCACAAAAATGCTCCAAGCACACTGAGGCTGAGTGTTACACACACCTCTTTGCTTCCTTCGACTCCAGGCTGTTCTATCATGCATCTCAGAACCCAGTTGCAAGCACTGAGAAGGGGGAGTACCCTCTGCTCTACCCACACCCACTTTCCCCAACAGTGCCCTTGTTGGGGTCCTTAGGAAACTGCTCTTTTCTCTTCCTTCACTTTCTGTTGTGACCTCCTCTTGTCAACAATCATCAAGCCAGAAAAACCATGACCTCCCAATGGCTACATTTCTCCTCTGCCAATGACCCAGAGTTCAAACACAGCTGACCTTCCTTAGATTCTTTTTCTGAATATCTTTAGCTATTTCCAGCCAACAGACTCTGCTGGGGCCACCTTGCCTATCCTCCCACGTACATCTATGGTGTAGAATTTTAGATGATCAAGCTCAGAATGCCAAAGTCTCCAGTTTCTTCTCATGAGCATCTTTTTTTCAAAGCCAGATTGTTCTGTCAAAGTCCTTTCCTAACTCTTGACTCATATTCTCTCATGCCTCCACCTTTGGATATCAGATAAAACTGGATATAGCAATGAGTATTTTTGACAAATATCAATGGGGAAACACTATCTTTTCTTAGGTTTATTTCTAAATATTCTTATATATATATGTATTACATACATAAATACTTGTATTATCTATTATTCTAGATATGTTTATTAAATAAATATTTTATTTATATTTATTATTAATTTTTCTAAGTTGCAAAGCTTCAATTTGTTACCTTTGTCATTTTCATCTTTAATATTTTTCTTCCTTCTTAATATGAATAAAGTTTCTGGCAATGGATTAGGAGGGTGTTCACTCTCAATGAAGCGAAACCTTTAATTAGCATAGCATAGAATTAGCTTTAAACCAACCAGACCTCAAGCAAAACTCCATGCTGAAGCTCATTGTGTACAGAGCCCTGTAGTGACTTAGGTTTATTCCATAAAAGGAAATATAGATACTCATAAACACACAGAGATGCCTGGAAAAAGAATCTGAACTTTGTGAGCATTAGTGCAAGTAGCTTTATGTGGCCGTGTGGTGTTTTAAGAATGAGTCATGAGAATTGCATCTTCAGAAAGGATATGGCCAAATGAAAAAAAAAAATCAGCGCTCGCTTCCTTTTTGGAAAGACTTCAAGAAGGAAATTGTGTTTCCAATACTGTTTTGCCATGAAGAGGAAGAAGCTGAGGTTTGTGGAGGGCAATGAGTTATACAGCTCCCTCTTCCGGATCTGAGACCAATCCATATATACAAGTACAGGAAAGAGATTATGATAAACACTTCATTGGTGATAAAAAATTAAGCTGAAGGACATGCCCTGGATCCCAAATTGCCTTCCTATTTTCACTATACTTGAGATTTGAATAGGACTTCCTGGTCCTAGGCGAATCAGCCGAGCATACTTGGGGTTCTGTGGAAGAAAAAAGTACTTGTAATGACCAGCAGGCAGTTTTTAGAGAAGACACCAGAAAGAATAAACCTCCCACCTGTTTCCCACCCTACCCATCAAATAAGCTGCAAACCAGCAAACTCTCTGTAAAGGGCCAGCTATCGGCTCTTTCAGGCTGTGCTCTTTTTTCCGGTTACTTAGCCCCACAGTCATGAAAGCAGCGTGAATAGGACGTGAGGAACCGAGGTGGCTGTTGTACTCTTCTGCTGGAGCTGCCTGAACTAAGAACTGCGGAAGACTGGGTGGTTCAGTAACAGACACGGATTGATTTACAGTTCTGTAATCTGGAAGCCCAAGAGCCAAGGCAGAAGCAGGACTAGCTCTCGCTGAGAGTTGTGACAGACTCTGCCGTGAACTCTTCTCCTGGCTTCTTGGCTCCCAGGCAATCTCTGTCATTCCCTGGTTTGTGGAATCATCTGAAGTTTTCTGTCTTTACTTATACTTTGCCATCCTTCCTGTGTCTAGTGCTCTCTTTGGTATTCTGCTGCTGTGAGCACTAGTCACATTGGATTAGGAGCCTGCTTTAGTATATGACTCATATTAACTGGGTACAGTGGGTCATTCGAAGGTCAAAGTCACATTTTGAAGCGCTGGTGGTTAGGACTTTAATGTACGTATTTTGAGAGGGATCCAAAAGTGTTCAACCATTCCTTACATACCTTTTTTGGGCCAAATAAAAGTGGGGTGTGAAGGCCGGAAATGCTAAATGTGCCCTGTCATGGAGCTGAGAGGACCCTGGCCAGCTTGAAGGCCAGATTCTGGATAGTGTGAGAGGCATTGGCCAGGGCTTCCCATTGTATAGGTGTTGTAAGAGGGGGTGGCTGTGTCCCGCCTGGCTTCCAGCCGCTCGACCTAGCTTACATTCAAAATAACCACACGAAAATTGTATTAATTAAATTACTGCCTGGCCCATTATCACTAGCCTTTTCTTGGCTAACTCTCACATCTAAAACTAACCCATTTCTGATAATATGTATCGCCACTTGACTGTGGCTTACCGGCATGAGTCTAATCAGTGTCCATCTCGGGCTGGAGAATCATGGCGTCTCTCTCACTTCCTTCTCTCTCACCACCTTCCATTCTGTCTACTCCGCCCACCTAAGGGCTGTGTCCTATTCTATAGGCCAGGAAGTCCTTTATTCAACCAATGAGAACACAGAAATACAGAAAGGACCCTCCTACACCATATAGGAAACGGTCTGGTAACAGGTGTGAGTAGACTAAGGGAGAAAGAAACAAATTTCAGAGGTAAGTGAGGAAACTTGGGAATGGAGGAGAGAATGTAACACATGGGATTTATTTTAGATTAATTAAAAATCATAGGACAGCCTAGAAAAATTAACATGACCAAGTGATTAAAAAGAAGCATGGCAATGAATCCCCAGTAGCAACAGAACCAGAGGGCAACACAGAGGGCCGCTGGAAACATCTGGGCTGGAGTGGAAGCGAAAGGATGAAGACAATCTTTTAAAAACAACAGAAAAGTAGTGTTCTCTCTCTCTCTCTCTCTCTCTCTCTTTCTCTCTCTCTCTCTCTCTCGTTCTCTCATCTAAGAGTATCTTGTTCCTAAAGGTCATGATTTGTAAGCATGTGTGGTTGGTATATATCGTTTTACAGGTAAGACTTTGATTCCTAGAGCAAACTTGTACTCTGAGGATTCTTAGTGTACTTAGACATACATTATTTTAGTCAGTTTCCTGTCTGCCGTTCTAAATTGTCTCTGGTTGGTCTTGATCTTTAATTGACAATAGTTTGTTGTGTTTTTTTTTAATTGCCAGTAGTGTCTCTCCTCTCTCTCTCTCTCTCTCTCTCTCTCTCTCTCTCTCTCTCNCAAGACAGGGTTTCTCTGTGGCTTTGGAGTCTGCACTGGAACTAGCGCTTGTAGACCAGGCTGGTCTCGAACTCACAAAGATCCGCCTGCCTCTGCCTCCTCAGTGCTGGGATTAAAGGCATGCGCCACCACCGCCCGGCCTAATGAGATATTCTGTTTCCCTTGATGGACATGACACTGTGTAATGCCTATATTAAAAACATGGGGTTGTTTTTGCCCTCCCACTATAAACAGTGCCTATAGATACTGCTGCTGCTGCTGCTGCTGCTGCTGCTGCTGCGTTCTTGTTATATAAAACGGGAAGGAAATCTGGCCACCCTTTCTTCCGTATGTGTTCGTATATGTGTCAGTGCATCAGAATGTGTGTGCATATATTTGGAGGCCAGAGGCTGACCGTGTCTTCCTCAATTGTGTCCCACCCTATTTTTGAGACAGGCATCTCCTTTAACTTGGAGCTCATCTGTTCAGCTGAACTGATGGGTCAAGAGAGTCCCGAGGAGCCTCCTTTTCCGCTGGCTCCCCAGCACTGGAAGTGTGCCTGGGCAGGTCCCATTGCATGACAGGTATCTGAGTTTGACCACTCAACCATCCCCACAGCTCTATGGCCAGCTTTTCTTATAGATATTTTTCCTCTTTTAATCATAGTTATACTTTTTAAAACTACTAATTAAAATTTTTTTCACTGGAAAAAATTGAGCCAGAGAGTAGACTATATTAAGTCCCGACTAGTGTTGGGTGTGGAAAGGAGTTCAGTAACAATCTGTGAGCTTTTATGCAGTTGCTTAGTGTTCCCAACTTCTGATTGCTGAATGCAGAGTTATAGACAAATGATAATTTTATGAGTTAATGTGAAGGTCATCAGACATTCTCTGACAGGGACAAGAGAAACCTTGAAAAATTCCTTTAGGAATAAGAGACCCCTTACAAAAATATGGATTATATTAAAACTAAGGGAAACCCATTGTTCCATATCGATCAGTTGCCAGGCAGTTTGTCAAGAGATTTCTTGGCCTTCACAGGTAAATGTAGCAACAACCAAGCTTAGAGGGGCACAGAAGAGAGAGAAGGACCCCAACCAGAAGGACTTCTGGTTCCCCGAAACCTCCCATTGATTGATTTATGAAGAAAGTCGCAGTCCACCGCTGTACTCTGCAGAAACCAGGCCCCACAGAACAAGGCTCAGAACAAGAGGGATATGCCTTCAGGTGGTCAAACGGAAGCTGTTTGGCTCACATGGCAATAAAAACAATATCGTTAACTCCTGGGACTGAAAGTTCCGGGCATGGCGCTCAGCTCTGGGCACCTACTGCACATTTAGTCCCCACAACAACCCCGTGAGGAACCATTCCCTTCATTTTCTAGAAAAACCCGATCGTCGCAGCAGCACAGTCATATGAGTGGGGTGGGGACCACTGTGATCCTCTTTTAACAGATAAGGAATCAAGACTCAGGAAGGCTAAGTGATTTGTCCAGGGCAGTGAGGTCAGTCCCAGAGGTGGGGTTGTGTTGTTCCCTCTCACATCAGCTCAGAAGTGCTTGGGGATTTGTATGACGGTTCTTGAAAAAGATAATATATGCTCTGGGGTAAGAGAAGCCAACCTGAAAAGATCCTGCCAGGAAATTTTGGCAAAACTGGGAAATAATTAAGAAAAACTAAGTGTTTGCAGGAGTCAGGTGGAGGCAAGGATGAGTAGGTGGGGCACAGGGGATCTTTGGGGCAGAGAAACTACCCCTGGTGGTTCTACAGCTATGGAAGGGGTCACACATTTCTTCAGCTCCATCAAATGGACACTGAGGTAAACCATGGTGTTGGTGACCTTGACGTGTTAATGTAGGTTCATCATACAGAACAAATGTGCCACTTGTTGGAGAATAATGATGGTAAGGGACGTTACGTGCACCACTGGGAGACTATGGGACATAACTGTGCCTTCTCTCAGTGTGGTGTGGCCCTCAATGTCGTCATGTCGCCTTGGTGGAAAATCAAGCTGTTTGTTATGGTGTAGCCATATCTCCTCCGCCAGCCTCCTCTCATCCCCTCTGACTCTGACTTACTGCTTCAACCACACCACACTGTGTTTGGATCCTTAGGTATCTCCTATCCTCCTCATTTTTGTGCCTTCGATCTGAAATTTCCCATCTTCTCTCTGGTTCACCGTATCTCATCGGCAAGGCTCTGCTTACAGATGGACCCTGTTCCTTTAGCATTTATCACATTGACACCATCATTTTGTTTGTATTTATCCTTTACGGGACCCAAAGCAGTTGGACATCTAAAGTCAGCACTAGCAAATTAAATCCAGCAGGCTTTCGTGGAAGGTTTGAAGGTGTTAGTGTGTCGCCCCAGCTCGTGGGAGTACCTTTCTGCTGTGGACTAGTATCCAGAGTCACTCAGATACAAATAACCTACTGTTTTGGCAAAATATTAACATGGAAAGGAAAGATGGCTGTACAGCCACACCCCAAGAGTTTCTGGGTGTTGGAATGTTAAGTATTAAAGAACTTTCAGACGCAAGGGTTTTCTTTTTTCTTTTCTTTTTTTAAAAAATATTTATTTATTTATTATGTATACAATATTCTGTCTGTGTGTATGTCTGCAGACCTCATTGCAGATGGTTGTGAGCCACCATATGGTTGCTGGGAATTGAACTCAGGACCTTTGGAAGAGCAGGCAACACTCTTAACCACTGAGCCATCTCTCCAGCCCAAGGGTTTTCTACTTAGTGAAATTTCCAGAAGAATTTGTGCACCTCACTTGGACTTTGGACTGCTCTTTTTTCTACGAGGGCCCAAAGCTTGGTCAACAAACTACCTGGCCTCTCCTGATGCCTTTGCATTCAATTATTGTTTCTTTATTCTTCAACTTCTGTGAAAGAAGAAAAACAATAAAAAAAAAAATCTCCCTCCCTCCACAGGATGTCTGAGGGTTTTCATTAGAGATTATAGTGAGTGGAAGATGGGGTGAGAACTCACAAAACGCTTTTCTCTCAGGACGTCTCGTTTTCCCTCAAACAGCATTGGAGGAGGATCAGACAGAGAGCGACAGTCTTGAGTGATGATTCTCTGTACTCTGGAGGCCTCCTCTGGGTAGGGAATTTCCTGGAATCTAATCAAGGGTGGCTAGGAAGCATTAAGGCTTATCTTTTTGGTTGGAGTTGTGATGAAACAGGAGCTAGAGATTTGGCAAAGGGGCCTGTGTCCTTTTTATATTTTTTAAGTCTGTGCACTTAATCATTTTTTGTTTGTTTTTTGAGACAGGAATTTTTTTTTGTAGCCTTAGCTGTCCTGGAACTAGGTCTGTAGACCAAGCTAGCTACAAACTCACAGAGGTTCACCTCTGCCTCTGCCTCCCAAGTGCTGGGATTAAAGGTGTAAACCACCTCTACCGTGAAGGAGCCCTTGTCTTAACTACAAGAGAGGCAGACACAGAAGTGAGCAAGGACAGGCAGGAAGGTCTTGGGTTTTGGTGCCAAGGGAGGCTATCCTGCCTCTTGTTAAACCCTTCTTGTAATTCCCAGTACTTTTACCACAGTTGTCCCTGCCTTGACTCCACAGTCAAGGAATTCAGGTGACTTATGCATAGTCAAATGGTCAAAGAATTGAGAAAGAGTGCGCATGAACCACGTCTTCCTCAGCAGGAGAAGCAGGGATGCTTTGCCACCAGCTAAGGCAGGAGGAGTTCTTAAGGGCCATTTCTGTGCCCACACAATGGCCCAGGAGTGTACAAGAGAGACAGACTCTGGTTTTCTAGGAAGTAATCACCTTCAAGGACAGAGCACCATGTTTAATGATGTGCTTTGTGATCAAATCATGATCAACTGTTGTAGAACATTCAGGTCCTTCTGGTTTTTTACCTGCAGAATTTGAGAGTATTGTCATAGCTAATGTGCACTGAGCCACAGCTGTGAAAAACAATGTAACATCTATTTCAGGAACACAGCCCACTTATACTGTGTGACCAAAAATATACTGTCACAAGCCTCATAGGGCCACTGTGCTGGGTGTGTTTCCCCTTGAAATCAGCCCAGCTGCCACACATACTTTGTCTCTGAATTATTAAACAGAATCCTAAACACAGTATATCAGAAAATTCAAATTCTCCCTCCTTCTGCTCTTCCACTGGACCT
>JAQHUG010000136.1:187069-242753 GCA_028555095.1 Dicrostonyx torquatus
GTAGTGTTTTTTCCCTCTCTCTCTCTCTCTCTCTCTCTCTCTCTCTCTCTCTCTCTCTCACACACACACACACACACACACACACACACACACCAATCTTGGACTCAGAACCAGAATCAACCCCAGTCTCCTGTAGCTAGAATTCTAGCTGTGTACCCCATATGTCAAGCCGCTGTGTGATCTTAACTGCAAGCATTTATAAACTTCTGACTGCTGTGATGAATGAGTCTCAAAAGACAGGACATCCTCTCTCTAGAGCGGTGATTCTCAGCCCTCTTAATGCTGCGACACTTTAATACAGTTACTCATGTCCTGGTGACTCTCAGCCATAAAATTATTTCATAGCTACTTCATAATGTAATTTTGCTACTGTTAAGAATGTAATGCAGCCGGGCGGTGGTGGCGCACGCCTTTAAACCCAGCACTCGGGAGGCAGAGGCAGGCAGATCTCTGTGAGTTCGAGACCAGCCTGGGCTAGTTCCAGGACAGGCACCAAAGATATACAGAGAAACCCCGTCTCAAAAAACAAAAACAACAACAACAAGATAATTGTAATGTAAATATCTGATATGCAGGATATTTGATATGCGACCCCCAAAGGAGTTGCAACTGACAGGTTGAGAACCTCTGCTCTAGATTATCATCTCCAAACATGCTCAAATATGCTTCATAACTCAAGAAGAGTAAAAGGGGCCTGCATATTCTTTATTACGCCAAAGCCCTCTTCCAAATCTCCTTGACTGGAACTTCGTGAAGGATCAGCTTTTCTTAGAAACCATAGGAAGGGCCTTCATGCACTTTTGTGAAGTTTTTGTTGAAGACTTGCTTTAACTGCGTGGCGAGCTCAGTGGTGTCACTGTTAGGAGCAGGGTCACCTGACGACGTCTTTCTTTCACCATAGGCATACCACAGCGCTCTTTAATCTCCACTGTGGCTTGTCATTTCAGCAGATGAAGACCAATCTCTGCTGCACTGGAGTGAAGACCTAACCTGTGACATTCATGTCACTTCCTCTCCCCTTAATTGTTAGTATTATTCAGATATTTTTCTTTTTAGCGGCTTTAAAAGTTTTATCACTTAGTGCTTCCTAATACAAACAAACGCACAGGTGGGCTATAAATACTACTAATAAATGATGGTACTTTAGCACTTTATTGGGGGGGGGTGTTTGCTTTCTAATTCAGATCTTCGCAACCTTTAATGTTATTTCAGGTTAAAATGATTTCCTCCAATCAATTCCTTAATCAACAATTCCTGTCCTAAAATGCTGTCTTTGAAACAAACACATATTGGGATTCAGAAATATAGAAGTTTTTTTTAAAAAAAATAAGTTGTGTTAGATGACCATTTGAAAGAATTAAGAATTCTTTGCTCAAAAGTGACAGAAGGCTGATAATCTCGTTTAAACACACAAAGAAGCCTATTGGCTCAAAAAAAAGGTTGAAAAGTTGGTTTGTCTGTCTAAAGCTATGAACTAGATCTGGGAACTCTAGGAATAGAATTAATATTAACATCATTAATTAATACTAATAACATTAATTATTAATACTATTAATTCTAGAAATAGAAATAATTTCTTTTATTTCTCTGCTTCAGTAAGCTGTATGTTGGCTCCCTTTAGGCTAGGCCATTCAGCAAAGGTGGCCAGCAGTAGTGCAGTGCTTCTGACTTCATGTGGTTCTGGCAGTAGACATTCCTAGTTTAAATCAATGTGGGAGTCCATTTTTCAATAATTCCAACAAAGCTTCCTAGAGCCTTTATTGGTTGCCTTTGGCCAAGTGACCTTCCTTAGATTTAATGGATTTGAAGAGGCAGTATTTACTTAGACATTCTCCCAGGAGGTACCCATTCTTGCAGACAGAAGATGGGACTTAAATGTGGGAAAATGAGTTTCCAGTTAGATTCTAGGCTGAACAAAGCATGGGTTAAATACCACTTGCCTTGTTTCTATCCTCTAACTGCCTGGCATCCATTAGCACCTTGTAATGTGTTTACAAAGACTTCCAAAATTGTTCCTGCTAATATAGCAAAACTATACATTTACCTTGCAGAATGCTTGCCATCCTTTCTCTGTGAAGACAGACCACACTAAGGCTCATCTAGTTACTGTTTTCCACTTTAATTACAGAATCTCTAAGTTAGACCATTTTTCACTGTTAGATCTAAATG
Source organism: Dicrostonyx torquatus (assembly GCA_028555095.1). NCBI lineage: Eukaryota > Metazoa > Chordata > Mammalia > Rodentia > Cricetidae > Dicrostonyx > Dicrostonyx torquatus. Next base: position 189,239 of record JAQHUG010000136.1, read on the forward strand.
TAGTTCCTCCTGGCCTCACTAAAGGGTCCATGTAACACTGCCAATTCACAGAGGCAGTAAGGCTTCCATTTTAGAGAGACGAGGAGGGTAAGCCCTGAACTCACATGTATAGCTACTGTCAAGGGCTCTCCAACCTGGGCGTGCAGGGAGTTGCTTGTTTAAGACTCTGTCTGCAGCCCTTCCCTGTGCTCTGGGAGGACTGCCTCTTCATTGTCCAGGTTAGCCACTTGACAGATGGTCCCTGGGGAGATGCTCAAACCTGTCAGTTCTTCCTTCCTTTAGACATGACTTTAGAGGGGGTATTGAAATCTACCATATAAGCTTTGCAGTTTTGCAATGGACCTGACGGCTATTGGTTGGTGAGTTGACTTCTTGGACATAACCTGAAAGGGCAACAAAAACAGAATTTACCACAGTCACTGTCCAGCAGTCTGGTCCCTGCCCTTACTGACTGTCTAACTCTTAGCAATAAGGTTTACATTCCTGCCATTCTGCATGGCCATCTGAATCTCATATTGGGAGGAGTGGACCACCATCTAATCCCTTAAGCTTACAAGTCCCAGACATGGACTCTGCAAGAATTTCTACTCTTCCCTCTGCCAGCCATGGAGGAGGCAGATGGAAACTAATATTTGAAATGGTCTCCGCTTCCTTAGTCACTAGCTTCCAATCTCTCTTATCATTACATGTCCGCTTGTACCAGTGTTAGCATTAGCAAGAGGTGGAGAGGTTTACTCATCTGTCATGCAAAGCTTCTGGTTAGCCAATTTGGGCATTTTGGGAGTGCTGAGTGGTGACAGGAAGGGTGACATTTAGAAATAACTGATTTTCCCCCTGTTTTCTTTCAGAATTAATGGGTTCATTTGAAGATCATCTTTTTCTTGTATGATTTTATTGAAAATTGTCACCCTGCATGTCATAGTCGCGTTTCTGTTGATGTGATGAAACACCATGACCAAAGAAACTTGGGGAGAAAAAGATTTATTTAGCTTACACATGCCAATCACAGTTCATCACCGAGGGAAGTCAGGGCAGGCGCTCCCAGCAGAAACCTTGAGGCAGGAAGTGGTGCAGAGGCCACGGAGAAATGCTGCTTACTGGCTTGCTCCTCATGGCTTGCTCAGCTTGCAGTCTTATGGATAGCCTGTCTTCCTAGGGGTTGTACCTCCCACAGTGGGCTAGACCCTTCCACATCAAAGATCAGTCAACAAGGGCTGGAGAGATGGGTCAGAGGTTAAGAGCACTGACTGCTCTTCCAGAGGTCCTGAGTTCAATTCCCAGCAACCACATGGTGGCTCACAGTCATCTATAATGAGATCTGGTGCCCTCTTCTGGCATGCAAGCATACATGGAAGGAATGTTGTATACATAATAAATAAATAATTTTTTTTTAAAAAAAAGGAAAACATTCTTCTAAAAAAAAATCAATCAACAGAAAGATTCCGCAGACATGCTCTCAGGCTGGCTTGATAGGAGCCTTTTCTCAATTGGGGTTCCCTCTACTCAGATGACTTTAGCGTGGGTCAAGCGGATGAAACTTAACCAATACACTGCAAGATTAGGATGCTCAGCCCAGGCTCTTTCTTTGATATTTAGAGGATCTAAGTTCCAAAATACACGAATCTTCACTTACCCCAATGCTTTGCCTTTAGTTTTCAACCTGTTTTCTAACCTGGAATTACATCATCCCAGCTCAGCCAACATGACCTTTGAAAGTCAGATGTTTGCAGCACTGTTCTTCTAGATATCAAACACTTTATCCTGGGGCTTGCTTTGGTGCAGATCATAGAAATCGAGATCTCAAAGGTTTAAATAAAGTTGGACTTGGTAGCACACCCTTTAATCCTGTACCAGGGAGGCAGGGGCAGGTGGATCTCTCTGAGTTCTAGGGCAGACTGGTCTACATAGCGAGTTCCATGCTAGCCAAGGCTACATAGTGAAACCCTGTCTTAAAAAAACAATAAAAGTTTGAAAAGAAAGAATTTTTGGTTTCCATAATTAGAAAATACACACAAGGCCAAATAGCAAGTGCACAAGGGACAGGGAGATGAAGCTAGAGTCAGGTGGAGAGAGTGTGCAGGGTAATGGTGGTTGGTAGTGAATATTGCACACACACACCCCCAGATGTACTTGAGTCTGGATGAGTTGTGTCCTGGTTTTGCCTCATTGTATGAATGAACATAAATTCAGCCCAGATAGGACACCAATGGTGACTAAAGAGATGAATCCTCCTAAGCCTGGTGAATCAGTGAGACAACTGGGATTACTTATAGGGGCATGGGCAGGCAGTTACAGGAGCATGACTAAGGGGCTACTTACTGGATTGCGGGCAACTTAAAATCTGATCTTTACTCGGTCTCCTCCCCTCATTTTGGGGGTGGGAGTGTTGGCTCTTATATGTTGGAATTATGTAGTTTAAGCTTTTATTTTACAAGGGCTCGCAATGTAGAGATGGACCATGAGTCTCTGAGGAGAGACTCTGAACCTTTTGAGCAGTGTTAGAACAGTTAAGACTTTGTATTCTTTTTCCCATTATGATGTCATCACAAGACTCTAGGACTCCAGTGTGGAAAGTTACAGTTTAAGGGAGAGTCCTACATGTTGAAGGTGGTGGGATTGTGATGACTAGCTGTCAGTGTCAGCCTGAGCTGGCAGAAGCCCCTGCGGCCGCCATAGAAAGATTGGCCATCAAATACCTCCAGCTTCAGTGAGACACACCTTGGGTTCTAAGGGGAGTGGGTGACCGACCTCAAATGTGGATGATGCCATTGCATGGGTGAAGGCTACAAAACGAATAAAGGGAAAGGAGAAGTCAGGTGAACTCTGGGGTCCCCAACCTCTGCTTCCTGGTGGTTCCAAATGCCACAGCTTTCCTGCCAAGACACCCCGCATTCTTCTGAGCCAGGATCCTAAAGAAACCCTTCCTTCCATAAGTTGCTTTTTGTCAGTTGTTTGGTTACAATGACAAAAAAAGTAACTATTGCATAGGGTGAGAAAAATAATCGTCTAGAAGAACTGATGTTGCAGAGGATAACAGCAACGCTTAAGTGCACACACCAGCATCCATGGGCCTCACAGAGCATGCTCACATTCCCCAGGCTTTCTTGCTCTTTCCCCTCCAGTCCTTGCCTTGTATCAGCATTCTCAAGCTTGCTTTCTTTCTTTCTTTCTTTCTTTCTTTCTTCCTTCCTTCCTTCCTTCCTTCCTTCCTTCCTTCCTTCCTTCCTCTCCCCCCCTCTCTCTCTCTCTCTCTCTCTCTCTCTCTCTCTCTCTCTCTCTCTCTTTCTTTTTCTTTCATCTTTGCAGCCTATTTAAAACATGCTAACGTCTTCCTCCGGTTATCAAGCATGTAGACAAAATTATTTGAAATATTGTTAACATTCAGATGAGTTTGCATGTGTGTGTGTGAAATGATAGCTGTCAATGTCAGGCTAATTTTAGCCTGGGGGATGTTGAAACACCATCTCTGTTATAAAAAGTAGCTGCAGAGAATCCTGCATGTTGAGCCTGGAGAAGACTGAGAGTACTTTGTGGCCTTTGTTTGATCTCTCCTGTATGTCCACTCTGGGACATACAGACGGTCAGCATCTATATTGGAAGCACCAAGGCTTAGGGAGGTTAAATGACCCAGAGTCACAGGGCTTGCAAGTGGTTAAACAATATGATGAGTCTGATTGAGACAGCTGCTTTATTCCCCAAAGGTCATTTTCAAATTAATAATAATGATTACTTTAAGCAAGTTAAAAAAGTTTTTCTTTAGTAACTAACTCCACAGCAGAAAGCCTCATATGTTCAGTGATGCAATGTAACTGTCTAAACAGATTGTCGTGTAAGAAATCTTTCAAAGGTCAGAACATACAGGTTCACTGTGGGGGCTGTTCAGGCATCGCGGTGCTCTGCCGGCAGACCAAGTACAGACGGTGTTTGGGAGGAGAAGGGGGTGAGCCCTGAGGAGGTGAAGTAGTCTGTCAGTAAAGAGAATAAAGACACAGCCATGCAGATCACACACCCCAGAACAAATTCTATTCTGGAAAGATGGGAATGCAATGCAGGGCAATAATATGATTAGCCAAGCAGCTGGCAGCTTTCTGGGTCCGCTGTTGTCTGTGTGGCTGGAGCCTCATTTACACTGGGAAGTCCATGCACCTCCTGTGGGTGGACTTTAAGGTCAGCCCATACTTCTCTATTCCATAGGCTGGGGCTCATCTCAAACCATAGTTGGAGCTGCTTAGGAGCCCAGGATCTTGATTTATAAATCAGTCAAGGATCCATCTAGCACCAGCACCTTGCCCGGTCTTCATCTTCAACACTTTGAATTATATAACGTCTGTGTGTATACACACACACACACACACACACACACACACACAACTCACCAAAGCATACCTGAGAATTGAGTTACTGGAGCCCACTCTACCTTGGCTTCATTCTGGCTTCTGGCCTTTCAGTAATTTGAAACTGATAAGTTCCAGGAAAATTCAATTTTTAATAATAACTGTGATCTTATATTTTATAGACATACACACAATTCAGTAATTGCACGTCCATTAGTTTGTTTGACTTTTACAAAATGAATTATAGGGAATTCCTTTTTGCCCTTGGGAGGCCATTTTCTCGGCTGCTGTTCAGGGTATTATCAAGACCAAGCCTTTTCTACAGTTTTGTCATATTACAAGAAATACTCCATGGGTGGAAATTCCATTATAATCTATTTTGCTGTCCTTCAGCAATTCTTATTTTTCCTAGTGAAAAAAAAATGCAGCAGCAAAGCCTCGCTTTAAACTGCAAGAACTAACTTGCAGTTTAAACACTGGTGGCTTGTGATACAGTCTAACATTATTTTGTAACTTTCGTAAGCATTTTTGAAAGTCTGAAATATCGCAGAGCTATTATGTTGCCCTTTGAATTGCCCTCCCTTTGTGTGTGTGTGTGTGTGTGTGTGTGTGTGTGTGTGTGTGTGTGTTGAGACTGGTCTCTCTGAGTAGTCCTGTGTAGTTCTAGCACTAACTATGTGCTGGCCTCAAGCTCATCTGTCTGCCTCTGCCTCCTGGGTGCTCTGGGACTGAAGGAGTGTGCCACCACTTTCTTCCTCTGTCTGCTAGTCTGTCTCTTTTTCAGATCGCCCCATCACTGCAGATAGCTGTGACATTTTAATTCTAATTAGCTTCCAAGTCCACCTTCACAGTGGTTTTAGACCACAGGTCTTTAACAATCCACAACTCTTTTAGCTTCTCATGCTTAGCTAAAGTTCTTTCCAAACGCTGGTGTTAGAAAGGTTAACTGCAGGGTTCCTGGTGACTCTGAACCCTGGAGCAACTCATGAAGGCTACAGCCTGACTCACTTCAGAATCCTGAGACTTTCTTGCTGGGGCATCTCCACAAGGAAACGCATCCTCAAAGTTCCCTAGTTCAAATCGAGAGTTAACCAGGACGGAGGCTGGAGTCCCCAAGTCTGTATTTAAAACTTGTATTTAGTGCATGGGTTCCGGTTTCTTCCCTCCCATCAGATTTGCTATTTCTCTCCCATCTTCTTAAACAAAACAAGAAAAGAAGGACAGTCTTCTTTTAAATTTAAATACAAAATACTCAGGATTTTTTGTGTCCAATCTTTTTTTTTTCTTTTGTGACTCTTTAAAGCTGAAACTCCAAATTGGGTCTTGCTTCAATTTACTATTTTTGTCTGGGTTAGCAAACAAAGGAACAGTTAAAAATGCCGAGCTTCACTGAGTCAAGTCTCTATAAACTTATCTTACTCATGTTAAATGTGTAAATTTTTTTTTCATCTTTTAAAACTATTTATTAAAACTTGCAATATATTTCTAAATTTTCATCAATTTTGTAATGGCCAATAATTTGTAACCTTCAGAGTCATGTCAGTGAAAGAAAATACAGAAAAATAAGAATCACCCTCTTTATTCTGAAGTGGTAAAAGGAAGAAGCCCAAAGCCTTTCATTTTTGCATTATATCATTGAACTGCCATCTTGGCCCTTGGTTTTGTGACATGAGGTTTAATTATATAGCTCTGATTGGCCTTAAATTTATTATGTAACACAAGCATGGATTTTGCCTCCTACAAGTATAGAAATTCTGCTCTGCCACCAAGCTTTGCAAAAGTCTATATTTTATTGTTCTTTTACATAAATACAATAAGATAGTAGGTAAAATAATTTGCTGGTCTTTTGTGCATTCTGGTGAAATTCTTTAAAGATTTGTTTATTTAGAACATATGTGTGAAAGATCCTGCCTAGTGTATGTATACCATATGGGTGCAGTACGTGAAGAGTCCAGAAGAGGGCATCAGATCTCCTGGAACTGGAGTTACAGGCAGTTGTGATCCCCTAAGTGGTTGCTGAAAACTAAGTCTAATTCTAATGGACAAGTGTGGAACTGATTTCAAGGAGGTAAAGGGAGACTTCTGTCCACTCTTCTATTGGAGTAAAGTTCCCAGACCTCCAGTAGGGACCAAAGGAGCAAACAGTATCCAGCTTTGTATAAGCCTTGAGTTTCTGTGCCTATAATGAAGTTGAACTTATAAATTAGGCACCATGTGAGATTAATAGAAATGCATAACAATAAGGTACAACTTTCATAACACCATAATGTGGAAAGGCGGCCAGCATTATCAGTCTGGCACTTGAGGGCTATTGGTGGGCAAATCAAAGGTGATCTGAGCATGAGCATTGCTATACCAGAACAGCAGGGTCAGTAGGGAAGATGGCTCCCAAGTGACTGCGGTGTGGGCAGCACATACAGAATGACAGGCGAGTGACATCCTGGGCAGGATGGAGAGGGACTTGTGGGATCCCAGCATGCTGCTACTCAGAATGGACACAGCTTGAAACTTCAGAATATTGATCTCTTGAACTTTCTATTTGATATTTTCAGAGTAGGTGGAATCGCAGACATCAGAAGCGCCAGTGAGGAAGTGCTGAACAGGGCTTCCGGCTTTGGAAAACACGCTTGGACACAGAGTTGCCTTTAATCTTTTTGTTGTTTAACTTCTGAGATGCGGTCAAGCTGAGGTAGAATAGCGCAGGGAACCTCCTTCCCGTTTCCTCGCTTCTGCTGAGTCTCTGCTTGCACCCACGGCGCCCTCCTCTCACCATGCTCCAGGCACTGGGCTAGCTCAGCACGTGTGTGTTTAAAGGAGAAGGACTTTAAGAGCCTGGTCATAATATAAGTATACCCAAAGTCATCGGTGGCTTTTAGTATCAAGTGATGATCTTATTTCCAGGTCAGATATTTCGCTTTTTTAAAGCAGAATCCCAAGCTGGGCGGTGGTGGGGCACGCCTTTAATCCCAGCACTCGGGAGGCAGAGGCAGGCGGGTCTCTGTGAGTTCGAGACCAGCCTGGTCTACAAGAGCTAGTTCCAAGACAGGCTCCAAAGCCACAGAGAAACCCAGTCTCGAAAAACCAAAAAAAGTAAAAATAAATAAATAAATAAATAAAATAAAGCAGAATCCCAATAAATCACAAATGTTAGAATTGGTCACATGACTCCTTTAATGGCTGCTGCTTCTCTAAGTTTTCCTGCCAGGTATTTGTCAAAGCAAATACAAAGGTAAATAACGGCTTCTCCTTTACTCTTAGATTTGTTTGGGGGCAATCCATTTAGAAAAGACAAATTAACACTTAGTTTATTTAAAATTTGTCAGAATAATAGTCTTTTTTGTCTGCCAGTGTGCTCTGGTGATTTAAACGAGACAAGGTGTTAGTGGTACCTGGATTCCCCGCATCTAAACACAATACCCTACTTTCCTTAGCCTTTCTCCTCTTCGGCCAGTGGAAGCCTCTGCAAGTTGGCTCTTAGTTCTTTTGCTGAGACACTAGTAATTGTTGATAGCTCCCTTCTAGCTCTCAGTTATGACTAGACGTCCTTAGCATTGTCTGTCCATGCCTGAAAACAGCGATTTCTCCCAAGAGCTCCCTTCGTATTCAGGGAGGAGGGAGCTCACTAGGGACTGAAGGTTAACTCTCCATTTAGTTATCGGAATGCTGATGATGTGGGTGTGCTGAGCTCGTGTGAAGGCTTGCCAAGCGAAGCAAGCTTTGAGAAAGGTTCACGGAACTCTTCGCATAGAATAGTCAAAGAAAGCTTCTCAAACCAGATAGAGGGGTGGGAGAGACAGCTAAGCACTTAGGAACCCCTCTGCTCTCTCAGAGGACCAGAGTTCCAGTCCCAGCACCTTCATCAGGTGGCACCACATTACAACTTCTTGTAATTCCAGCTCTAGGTTCCAGTTCTTCTGGCCTCCACGGGTACCCATACCAAAATGCACACACACGCAAAAATGTACACACATACAGACACAAAACACACACATGCAAGCAAGTATGCAAATAAAAATAAGAAATTTGAATTAATGACAAGGGATAGTATCAGAGATCAAGAAGGGCAAGATGATGAAGGAGATTCTGGAAAGAAGAAACAGGGTAACCAACTAGAAGATGCTGCCCTGTGAGGATGGCTCAAGTGTCACTTGTATGGAAGAGTGACGGAGGTGGGTCAAGAGAATACAGGAGCCACTTCCTGGAGGGGAGGAGTCCAAGGACCTGAATGTGCACTGGGGGATTATAGGCAAGAACATGCCAACTTCAGACTATGTCACACTGACAGTATAGTCTGTGAAGAGCTCGTTGGCAGGAAAACCATTCACAAGACTTTTGTGCTCATTTGTTCACTCAGTTATTCAACCACTACTTACTGAATTCCTCTGTATTCCAGGGCTATGCTAATGGTTGAGAAATACTCAGTGGCAGCCCGAATGTAGGCAATGGCAGTAGGGAGAGAGAACTGTTGCCACTGCGGAGATTATACCTAGGAAATAAAGGCACCTTCCGTTTTGTGATTTGATTAAACACAAGGAGAGTATGTTACATAATGACCTAAATGCATCAACATCATTACTGTAACTTCCCCTGGGTAATTGCCTTTATATAAAGCATTTATAGTGAAAGAGTGTTCCTTTTATGTTTCTCTCTACTTCCTGTTTCAGCTATCAGAAACAGTAAATTTCGTTTGGACGAGCCTGTTGTGTAATTGGGCCTTTCAATGCCACAAAGATTTGTGTCCATTTCAAAGGGATCCTTGAACATTTCTCAGGAAGGTCATTTTGTCATGCTACAAAAAAGTAAATGTGATTGCCTGTATTGTGGATAGGTATAAAAATCAACTGGTCATGTTACCCCCACCCCCAAGGAGCAAAAATAAAACAAAAACCAGAGAGCTAAGGTGAGTGAATTCCGAATGTAGCACAAGGGTGATCAATCTCTTCTGAAGCACAGCCACGCATGTGTTATAGTTTAGTTTGGAAGGAGCCCTCTGAGGGAGCATTATCCATTCCTCCCATTTGGGAAAGCAGTAAATAGAAATGAATTTTGAGTTTATCTAAGTGGATCTGTGAGCATTAACGCTAAGAATGCTCTGTTAGGAATGGGCCACCGCAGTAGTGCTTGTGTGGACAGATAGGGTTCAGTTCTCTGGCTGGTCGGTTTGGTTGGACATCATGCACTACGATCTTTACAGTTCGGTTTGGTTGGACATCATGCACTACGATCTTTACAGTTCGGCTCTGCAAGCAGACCTTCAGCACCCCCATGAACAGAACCAGGAAGAGTTCACACTCTTGGCTGAACATATTATTTGTGTTTAAGATCTTCCCAGCAATGACTTTCTACACAGTGAAAGCTAGTTCCCTTGAGCATCTTCTTTCCTCATCCCATCCTGGGGTAGCAGACGCTCCCTCTGCAGTCAGAGATGGGGTGCTGAGCTAAGCCATTGCCCGGATGCTAACAATCTCAAGTCCAATCTCATAGTTTCCTCTTAAAACGGTGAGAATGCATGCTTGTGTGCCTCACAGACCTGTTGTGAGCAACTGTCTACTTCTTAAATATCCCTGCCCCCTCTGCTCTTAGGTTCTATCTTTGCCATTGTCTCATCTCATGGCTCACAGCTAATACCTGGGAGAAAGTATAAACACTAGTCTGTAAATAGCCATTGAATGAAGTGTCAGCTATTTTCATTTTGCATTTTTTTCCATCAATACTCAGATGAAAAGAGATTCTACATAAATTCAACCTTCAGTAACTCAGTGAGCCAAGAATCTTGAAAACAGCACTCAAAGTGGTTCAAAGGTTTATTTTTTTTATAGGATCCAAATAGTAGTAATACCTTCTCTATTGTAAAGACTAAGTAAGAAGTAAGATAGTTCACAGAGCATACCTTAGCCTGGTGGGCTAAGCCTAAGTGAGAATCAGATTGTCCAAATGCAGAGCGTCTCAACCGCAACAGCTTGAGGCTCATGGGCTGGGCAGTTTGCTGTTCTGTAGCATTCAAGGGCACAAATTCTTTTCTTTTGAGTACCCTGCCCTTGTGTAGGTTCCTGCAGTGCCTTGTATCCCATCAGCAGAGCAACAAGAAGAACCTGAGCCTGGCAATGATGCTGTCCTCTCTGTTCTCATTCAGCTGGTGAGAAGCAGCCAAATGAAGAGGCTAGAAGGGATATGATTTTGTGACGCTAGAACAAAACACTTGAAATTGGGTATTATTAATGACTAAAAATTTATTTCTTGAGGTCACATTATCAATACCTTATGATGACCTGCTTGCTTCACTGTTCCACAGTACAAGACTGGAGCCTCCTCCCTTCATCAGCCCCCAGTTGTCAGGGTCCATGGCCCCGACATAGAAACTAATTTTCCCTCACTCGATTGGTACGGAGGCATAAGAAAATAATGAGACAGAGTTTACACAGTCATCTTGGAAGGGCATCTCAGGCTTCATTCCTTCCTGAAGATCTATCCGTGTTTATTATACAAAACACCTTTTATCCCCAGGTAAACCAAGGTGGATATTCATTAATATTCTTTTTCCGGGGGACACAGGGCTACTGAAACACCTACAACTAAATTCACCAGCTTTGGAATCAACACTTCTTCCCAGGCAATCTACACAATAATAAAGGGGAGGGAGCCATACATCCCGGCCTTTGTCATATGGCTAGCTTGTTTGGCAGGATTGCAGCTGCCCTGGAAATTAAGCATGGCCAGGATGCCTGCCTGTAAATATCTTGTATGAAATATGGGCCCACACCCAGTGTAAGGCTGGGGCTTCCTCCCTTCATCAGCCCCCAGTATAAGGCTGAGAGCAAAGTGATGAACCCATCCCTACAACAGGAATACTGATCATTTATGAGGTGTGTCTGTAGCCCAGATACCTCTCATTTAGCCTGCCCTCCATCACCCCAGTGTTAAGGATCTAGCGTCCATCACATAAACTTCGAGGAAGCACAACCAACCAAGGCAGTTGCTCTTAAATGCCAAAGGGTCGACCAGGTGAAGAGACCAGCAAGAGGTCAATGCTAAGGATAAAACATTTACAACCAAGAGTTCCCGTGCAGATTTCTCCAACAAGAAATATGGTGCATGAGAGACGAAGTCAGGTAGGAGGAGGGAAGGATAAATTCTGACTCAGGATGTTGAATCGGATACCTGAGGGAACGTGTGCTTGGGAGACCCTTTCAGACAACTGGAGTGTGGGATCCCAAGTGGAGCTGTGGAACCTTGGGCAGCTATCCCCACAGAACAAATGGGTTATTCCTAAATGTAGTTAATTGCCAGAGAGGGGATGCGACAATTTTAACTTGCCTGATTTCTGACATGCTTGCTACCAGCACTGTTGAAATAATACAAGTGTAGGATTTCCCAAAAGGTATGTGAGCTGTGAATATCACAACGATTGTCTCCTCAAACAGCAATTCAAAGATGCTTTTAATTCAGACCTATGGATCAGACATATTGTCAAATATGGAGGCCACCTATAAAGTGGAATAGACAGTAATATCTGTGTCTTGGAACTGTCATGATGATTAAAAAAAATACGGTTGTCTCTGAATATCTGTGAGGAATTCTTTCCAAGATTCTTCTAGAATACCCAAATCCAAAGATGCTCAAGTGTCTTCTATACAATGCTTTAGTATTTGCTTAGAACCTGTTCACATCCCCCATGTACTTTCAATCACCTTGAGACCATTATAATATCTAATACAGTGTGAACATGACGCATTGTATTGCTTAGGGACTAATGAAAAGGAATCTGTATGTGTTCAGTATGAGATTCAAATTTAAATGATCCCTTCCATCTGTGATTGGCTGACTCACTGTGATTGGATGACTTCCAAAGATCTGGAAGACCAGAGTGGTAGGCTTTCCCACTGTACTCACCAGCTTCCATGTGTTTGTCACTATTGCTGTTAGGGTCTCAGCTAAGGTGGGATAAGACCCACCCTCGGTTTTCTCTAAGAAGAGTTCTTTCATCATGCTCAGTGACTCCTAACTTGAAATCGTGCCTCATACAGTTCTATCCAGTTCTCTATAGAATGAAAAGCTCTCAGCAGCTTGTTTGTGCAACATAAAAGAATCTGCTACCCAGCACACACTAGTGTATCCTTGGGGAGATATTTCCTCTTATGTGTCCTGTGATACAGACCACACACATCAGGAACTGTGTTTCCCCTCTGCATTTCCTAAAATTGTGTCTCAGCTTTAAAAGACTTCGGAGTTCAAAGAGGCCACCTTCTGGCCTGGGCTACCTTATCCTCATTTCATGCTTTGTACCTCGAGAGCAGTTTAGAAATACTGACTAAAGACGTAAACCACGCCACCTTTCTAGGTTACTCTGTGGGTTGTTAAAATGTTTACTGTTCTCACATGTTTACTGTTCTCACATGTTCTCCATTTAACTTCTCAACCTTTAAACTTTTGTGTAATGTTCACATGTCAATCCATTAAAGGCGAGGGAGAAATAGAACACAGATGAAGAGCCAGTGCATTGGTGTCGTGTATGCAGAGCAGACGATGCACGCTTGATCTGAAAGCACTTCGCTTGTTGGAGCAGAGGGCTGTTTCACAGTTCAGCTCTATTCTCTTTTGCTTAATGTCGAGTGCATTTTCCTGACAGCGGATGGCAATCCGATTACGAAAGGTCACAGTGCCCAGCCATGATAGGTATTGCTCTTTCCTTATGGACATAAAACTCACAATCACATGGTTTGCAGCAGATAGTATGCCTTATGCAACTTGGCATGTTCCATAGCATGGTGTGTGCCAGTTTTTCAGGTAGACTGTGGGCATGCCGAGGCGTGGCTGCAGAGGAGCCAGCTTCTGCAATGCCCTGCTTCAAGGCAGGAAGAGCCCATCGGAGACGGTCATGTAGTGAAGCCCAATATTGTCTGATGTACATGTTTTTGAGGGTTGGTCTTGGATAAAGTCTGGCAGGAATACAAAAATAGAAAAAAAAATAAGATCAATGAAGAGCCACCAAAATGCAGGCCACAGATCATGGTGGGTGGAAGAAATAAAGCAGGAATCAAAGGTAATACATAGGAAGGCTGAAAGGGAAAACCAGGGACTTTGCGGTGTGGAGCTAAAGGCTGCTCCAGGTCTCCAGGTATTCTAGCACAGAGAGGCACATTGGTCACTGGCTTCTCTTGCTTCGCCCAAGGCTTGGAAATCATTTGCTTATTTTTATTTTTATCTTTATTCCCTTGGATGTAGTGGCTGCGCTCATCTTTCTACAATTGTTTTTAAGTATTCTCCTTAGTGCATATGCCAAAGCCATGTCAGTTTTCTTGTGTGTAGATATCTCTGAGATCCTTGTCTAAACAAGGCTTGAAATTTTCATTAACTTAGAAAAAAGTTGGTAATTATTTCTTCGAATATTTTTCCCGTTGTTTTCACTCTTTTAAAGACTCCAATCACATATATATGTCGCTTGGACCTCTCCATGGCTGATATATCTTCACGCTCAGCTCTTTCCTCTTTCTGCTTTACTCTGGACTGTTCTTAGGTCCTCAGATGCACTCTCTGGTCTTTTCTTCTTCAGTGTACCTTAGGACACACACTAGGATGTGGGTCGCTGTCATCTCAGCCACTCGGTCTGTGATTTCCTTGTGGCAGCTATGGGAGACTGGTACACAGCTTAGGAGCCACCAACAAGTATGTAAACAAGTGGTTATGGCTATATTCCAATAAAATTCAGTTCTTGATAATGGGATTGACAGGTGCTTGGCACAAAGCCTGATGACCTGAGTTTGACTCCCAGGACCCACAAGGTGGAAGGAGAGAACCGATTTCTGAAGTTGTCTTCTTTCTTCCACATGTTTGCTGTAGTGTAAGCACGCACACGCACACACACACACACACACACCCCACACATACACGCACACACACACTACACATACACGCACACATATATATACACACACCACACATACACACACACCACACATACACGCACACATACACACACACACACCACATACACACACATACCACACATACACATACACACACACACCACATATACACGCACACACACACACACAAAAGTACTTTAGTGTTTTTAAAATACACACTAAGTAAAAACTGCAATATAATTTTTAAAAAAGAAAATTGGGCCAGGCCATGGTGGTGCATGCCTTTAATCCCAGCACTTGGGAGGGAGATCTCTGTGAGTTCAAGGCTAGCCTGGTCTACAAGAGCTAGTTCCAGGACAGGCTCCAAAGCTTCAGAGAAACCCTGTCTCAAGATAAATAATAAATAAATAAATAAATAAATAAATAAATAAAATAATAAAATTGGCCATTATCTGATTTTCTTGTGTCACATAATAGTTTTCATTATACTTTTTATTTTTATTTTTTGATTATTTGGAAATGTCCAAGCCATTCTGAATTAACCCAAAACTACAAATGAGCAATGGGTAAGATTTGACTGACAAGGTCGGGTTGTAATCCTCATCCCTTAAGGCAGTGAGCTACAGCAAACTCCCTTGGACTCAGGAGCCTTTGTCTTGAGATCTGGTCGTCCGTCATTCTCCACTGTTCTTCATCTTGCTGCCCTTCTGTGTACAGGGAGTCGCACAAGACTCAGCCTTCCCCAGATCTCCCTCCCCAACTCCTGCCTCACAGAATGCTCCAAGATTACTCCCCTGCTTAGCCCACACTCTCCTAGTCCTGTTTGACCTCCATAAGAGACCACTAGCAAGGCTTTCCACCATCATGACACTTACTCTCCCAGAAGGCTGCATCCTGTTCGCAGCTAGAAGTTGGGTCTGCCCTCCTCACCCCTATTTCTGTCAGAACTTCCACACCGTAATTGGCTTCTTGTGTCATAGCCCATGGTGTTAGGCTTATGGCCATATTCTTGCTGTATGGGTGGGAAACTGTTTTTTTTTTCTTCTGTCATTATTGTTGTTGGTCTCAAACAAGTTTCTTTCAAATTAACTTTTTATATCTTTGGTCCAAAGTAGCAGAATTCTTCTGAATAAGCAGGGAGCTGCCTTTTGTTTTCTGTGTTCACACACAGCACAGCTCAGGGTCCTGGCCAAAGTGAAGCAGCCAGAGTCACCCGTACTCTCGGTTTCTCCCCTGCATGTTTGCACACCTCTTCCCTGAGCCTGGAGCTCCTTCATACATGTTACCACAGTCTCGCCTCCAAGAATTCAGTCTATAAATAGCAGATGCTTCCTGCAGCAGATCTGAGTAGCACCTTTTCAAAAAGTGTGTTCGCCTGCATGTCTGTGCACCACATGCATGAAGTACCCATGGAGGCCAGAAGAGGGTATCGGATCCCTTATGTATTATGTACAATACATACATAACTGGAGTGACAGGTAGTTGTGAACCGCCTTGTGGGTGCTGGGAATTGAATGCAGGTCTTCTACAAAAGCAGCCAGTTCTGCTGCTAAGGGCCATGTTTGGGTCCGTGGTCCTTCAGCAGCCAGGGGCTGAGTCGACTTCTGTGGCTCCTGTTGCAACCAAAGGCAGTGTGATTGCCGAGGGTCCAGTCAGCCACCTGGGACCATGTTGGTGCCCAAAGGCCATGCTGCAACTGGGATCATACAGATCTGAGTGACCTACACTGCTCCCCAGTGCCATGGTTTAGTCTGGGCCAGAGCTGCAGCTGAGGGCCATGTCTGGGTCCATGGCCATACTGCAGCCAGGGTCTGTGTTGATGTCGAAGACTCCAGTTACCATGGAAGGCCATGCAGACACCAAAGGTCTGGGGCCGTGTTAGTGGTCTGGGACCATCCTGCTGCTGGGGCCATGCCGAAATAACTGGCCTGTACTGGCAGCTGGGGCAATGGTGACATCTAGACCGGTCTGCTGCTGAGGCCCTTGTCTGGGTCTCTGCTGAAGTCCCATACCCATGTTGCCACCAAAGGTCACAAAGAAGCCCAAGGTTGGGGCTACAACTTGAAGGGTTTGGGGAAAGGTTGTTTTGTTCTTGGTTTTTTTTTTATTTGCTTGCTTTGTTTTGTTTTGTTTTTTAAATTTTCTTCTGGGGATCACTGCAGGAGTAATGAGAGGATATGGGCTAACTGGGAGGTGAGCAGAATTAGGGTGCATGATATGACATTCCCAAAGAATCAATAAAGGAGCTATGTTTAAAAAGTAAAATAAAAAAGGGCAGTCAATGTGCTTAGCCAGTGAGCCATCTCTCCAGCTTTTGATCCGTAGAGTTTCAGATTTAGGGTCAAGGGTTCTCAGCCTGTTTGCTAATACCTTAAGGGAACCGACAAGTCCCCATTTCCAGTGTTCTCATTTGCTGGAGGAGAGAGCTACTTAAAGCTTTGTAAGTGAAACATATGCAGTCTGAGAGCTACAAAGGCACAGGCAGGGGACTGCCCAGGTGCTCACCCTGCTCCAGCCTTCCTCATCCTGGCCTTCAACAGGAACACTTCTGGATTATTTGTAAAGACTTCTAAGCTAAATAAAGCGGGAAACGTTTAACATTTGAGATATTTCTACCTTTGTTTTCCATTAAGAGATCACATCTGTCTCTCTGAGCATCTCATAGTGTACTACTTCCTGTTGCTTACACCTGCCAAATGCGCTTGCACATCTAGCCATTATGTTTCAAATCTTCCACACTGAAAATATGTGTGTGTATGTATGTATGTATGTGTGTATATATTTGAATATATATTGATGTTTTGGATTAATAACATGTTTTCCAGAAGAAAGCCTAGGCATTGCAGGTTGGGGTAGATGGGAGTCAGAGGACAACTGATGCCACATGCTGTGTGGGAGAAAACACTCGACACGGGATACAAAGGGTGGGGGAGACAAGAACACGGAGCAGATAGGAACAGGGCAGACTGCACTCAGCACGGCTGGAAAGGGTCTGGTGCCAGGAAAAGGGTTTCAGCCGCCCTGGGCCTGGTGCGGGGAGGAGGGGATCAGCGGCCCTGGGCCTGGTGAGAGGAAGAGGGTCTCAGCGGCCCTGGACCTGGCTGGCTGCTTGAGCCACACTCTCCCCAGCTGCCAGCTGTCTATCCTGCTTTGAATGAGGACAGGCCTACACTGGCCTAGAGAGAATACGGTTTCACACAAGACGGACATTCTTGGAGCTCCCTGGGGTTTCACGCCCTGAAATCTCACGCGTTTATCCAGATGTGAATTCCTGGGATCATCGTTTTAAAATGAACTTTATTGACTAAATTTGATCCTGGAAAACACTGGAATCAGTTGGGTTATTTAAAAACCATGCTGCTGTTTAATGTTTCTTTCTTCATTCATTTGTTCGTAGGAATTGGCCTCAATCCTATATAAAACATATACATAAAGTACCTAGTTTCTTTATGTAAACCAACCAAGAAGAACAGGAAGCCTCCCAGATGCGACCTGTGATAAGTAGTAAAACTACAGTCATGTTTTCTCCCTTAATAGTTAGCTGTAAAATATAAAATCCTTTTTATTAGCACCAGATGTCAAGAAAACTTATTAAAATGCCATATTTTATTAAATAGCATCATCACCAGACTTGTTATTGTTTTTTTGTTTTTTTGGTTTTTCGAGACAGGGTTTCTCTGTATCTTTGGAGCCTGTCCTGGAACTAGCTCTTGTAGACCAGGTTGGTCTCAAACTCACAAAGATCCGCCTGCCTCTGCCTCCCGAGTGCTGGGATTAAAGGCGTGCACCACCACCGCCCGGCTTCACCAGACTTGTTAAACTAGCAAAGATGACCTCTTTGCATTAGATGACATGTCTAATGTTTGTATTTCAAATATTTGAACTCTAATATATAGGGACCAAAATTTATATTTAGAAACAAATTTATACATGGTAGGTTGAAATGAAAACGCCCACTTTCAAAAAACTAGATTTTCATATAACTCTTATATTTAAAGTTTATTGAGATATTTTGTAGCTGTGAAAAATAAACATTTTTTTTATTTTTAAACATGTGTCAGACATATGAGAAATCAGGGAAAACGAAGAAAAGAGTAGATTTAAAGCGTGTGCTGTATTTCCTCTACTCTTTCGTCAACTTCCTGTATTTTGCTTTCATAGCACAGCGTTTTGAGAAAACCTGTCATATACCCACCTCTTCTTTCCCACCAACCAGAAATTTCTCCAGCCTTTTCCGAGTGCACATTGGGCAAGTCCAGCTCCACTGGGGGGTGCGGCAGAGCCTTTCCAAGAGGCTTTGCTTGAAATATTTTGAATTCTGCTTTCTTTATTGTTGTTTTTGTTTTTCAAGAGGTTTCTCTGTGTAGCTTTGGAGCCTGTCCTGAAACTCACTCCGTAGACCAGGCTGGCCTCAAACTCACAGAGATCCGCCTGCGTCTGCCTCCAGGGTGCTGGGATCAAAGGCGTGCGCCACCACTGCTTGACTTGAATTCTAATTTAAGGTCAATAATAAAAAGTTAGTACATTTAATAAGGGACGTTCTATAATTCACTTCATCGACTGTCACCTGGTAGGAACTCTTATTAAAGCAGGACTTCTTAAAGCAATACTATAATTACAGACTAGGATGTTTGAAATGCTTTCTTCCTGTCCATGTATATGTGTGCATGATCTATTAGGTAGCTAATAGGTAAGATATATATATATATATATATATATATATATATAGTAATTCACCTACAACAAAGTCAGTCTTAACTTCCTTGGGCCAAAGCCAGTGTGTACTCCATGCATATCTTCTATTTGTCAAAGGAAATGAGTTTTGGGGGAGTGACATGTGATCAACCTTTTCTGCAGGCTACCCGTGAGATGTCGCTCAGCAATGTTTAAATCAGAGTCACTGCTGAATACGACCCATTGAGTTGGAACCCAGCAGGTGGGTTCTGGGTAACAGATAGCACAAATAGTAAAACGCCTTATGCGTTTGCCCAACATTTTATTTACACTGAAATTTTATCTGTGCTCTTGGTTTTAAAGGTTTATACCAGGGCATTAGGGACAAATGGGTCCTTTGTGTTTCAGGAGCAGCAGGTGTTGACACGGCTTTCAAGTTTGACTAGTACTATAGTAGTTAATGTATTTATTGACTTGGTTGAGCATGACATGCCCTGAGGGGCAGAGCCTCTCAATAAAAATTTATCTCGATTTTTTTCCTATGGTACTGTTCTCCATTCTAATTTAGCAGTGAATATATATCAAGGTAGAACTTTAATGTAGAATTTTTAATATTCATTTATTTTACGTGTCTGAATGTTTGCCTACAGATGTGTGCCTGTGCACTCCATGCATCCAGTGCCTATGGAGGCCAGAAGAGGGCGTCAGATTCCCTGAAAGTGCAGTTACAGATGGTTATGAGCTGCCCTGTGGGAGCTGGGAACTAAATCTTGGTCCTCTGCAAGAGTAGCCAGGGCTCTTAGCTGCTAGCTCCATATCAGGATAAATTTAACCCTAAGAACAATCACCCTTTAAATCCGGCCCCAGCACAAAGCAAACACTCAAATTTTTCATGTCTGGATTGAATTACTGAGGCTTTAGGTATTACAAATGGAAACACCTTCAGGGGAATTTCACCAAATGGGGCAAGTGCCTTTTACAGTTCCTTCCCCAGCAGGAAATGCGGCTACCCAGATGTGGTCCATACCATCTGTGGAGCATGGGAAACAGCAAAGCAACCATCACCATTTCTCCAGGAGAATTATACATGAGGTGATTCGATTAATTTATTTACAGTTTTCCAAGAGGACACTCCAGTAATTCTAGGATTCGTTAATCTTTCCTTTGGAGCATGTATGTATCCCACACACACCTGTGCAGAAAAAAAAAAAAAAACACAAAACGACTGGGCCAAACACAATGTATTTAATGGGCTTGATGGATATTTATTGAATTAAGTCCCTGGAAAAGTAACCCACTGGTGGTCTGGAAATATGTAATCTTACTCTAGTGGCTCTAGCGAACAGCTGCATCATTGTCCTATACTCTGCTCCAAGAGCTTTGTTCTTATTTCTAGGGCTGATTACAATCTCATGGTCATCAAAGGTGTATGACTAAGTACTCCCATGAGATGTCAGTACCTTTGCTGTAAGCCCATTTTGAGTATAATATTCAGGGATTATTAACTCTGGTTCTAAGGAGCTTTTAGTTTGTAATTTGGGCATCTATGTAAAGGTATCTACTATAGGATACAGTGGAAGACCAATAGAAAGTGTGGCTATAGGTTGTGCACGGTAGTAAGGTCTTTCGTAGGTATCTTTTAAAATGTAATAAAATACGTATGAAATTCACCATCTTAATTTTAAATAGATGTCCAGTAATATCACATTGTTGTGGCTCTGTCACTACTGTTCATCTTTAGGACTCCTTTCACCCTGCAACACTTCCCCCAAATTCCTGAAATCTAGGGCTATTAAATAAAGATTGTGTTATAAATATGGTGATACACACATGAAGACGTTATTGCTAAAGTTTCTTCCAGGATGAGACATAAGCAATGTCTACCCCTCCTCCAAAGGTCCCAGTAACAAACTGAGATATGATTCAACCAAAGTTTATTAAGCTTCCTTACAGAGCAGAGGTGAGCGATTGGTGCCCCACCCCCATCAGGCTGCTCCTGAAAAGCCTTTACCCAGAAGAGATGAGTGTTTCCTCATAGCCTCATAAGTGGAGCCCCTTCCTCTAGTCTTCCCCAGTACATATATTCTAGCCTCTCCTCTAGGTGATGTGCAGTTAAGGCAGAGTCGCATGCAATAGAAGGTAAAGACACTGGATGCTCTGGTGAGGGTCCTGTCACCCTCCTCACCCTCCACAAAATGAGTCAACAGTCAGTAAGATCATCTGGGATAATCCTCTAGCAAGGGGGTGCAGCTGAACTCCCCGATATGCTTGGCGCAGAGGCTGCTCAGCCGCAACAGAAGCTCGTGTTCATCATACGTGTGATGACTTTAGAATGAACGTATTTACATTTCTCCTTCCTCCCGTCGCTTCTATTAGAAAGTCATCTTCTTAAAACAGTCTTCAGAAGTTATTGCATTAGTTACCAGTTTTAAATGTCTTCCACATGTTTGAACTGTCGCACTGTTTTTCAGTTTGTTTTTTTAAGGATGCTGATTTTGACCACTTTAAGTTGTGTTTTTCTCAACATGACACTTCAGAGTTAATATGTGTACATTTCTGTACAAATGCATTTGTGAAATTTATAATCCACATTCTATCCCCCATCCTTCATGTCTTTTCTTTATATATATATATATATATAAAATATATATATATATATTTAAGATGTCTTAAAACTCAGCCTGCAGAAGCTTGCCATGTGGATCAGGCTGGCCTTGAACCCATGAGCCTCCTGCCTCGACTTCTAGAAAGCCTGATTACAGGTTTGTCACCAAAGTTTGTCAGTCAAAGTTTCTCTATGTTCAAAAGAAATAACGAAATGTTTAGTACAAAAATTATACTTACCCATACATTTGCCAAACGCTATGGTTTTCCAGGCAATCCTTATTTCACTTGTGTTGAACTGATTTATTCAGGAATCAAGCATTCTCATTTGATTCTCCATTTTTTATGTCAAGTGTATCATCATCATACGTGTGCTCTTTAACATTCAATCTCAAGATATGGTTGACGAAGCCAAGAGATGGTATATTAAAAATTCCCATAAAAAGAATGAAAGATGGCTCAGTGGTTACAAGCACTGGCCGCTCTTGCAGAGGATCTGGGTTCAATTTCCAGCACCTCTGTGGTAGCTAGCTCACAATCATCTGTAACTCCAGTTGCTGGGATCTGACACCCTTTCTGGCCTCTACGGATACTGCTTGTACTTGGTGTAGAGATGATCATGCAGAGTAGGGGAGACCTATACACATAAAGCAAAATCCATACATTGTTTTAAATTAAAGCCAATGAAATCAGTCTATAAGAAGGACACAGGGAAATGGGATCTCATCAAGAAAATGACCAGGAACTGTCAGAGAGGCAGAAAGCACAGGGGGACAGAGAAGAGGCAAGAAGCCCTAGGTGAGATTTCATCACCGGTTGGGCTAGGTGGGTCATCTGTGCTGGCTCCTGGGGTTACCACAATGTGACGCAGAGCACGAACTGGATTTAGTGTCCTCAAGTTTTTGGTGACGGGGGCAGCGAAGTAGTAAACAGAACTGGAATTCAATTTTCTTTTCCGTTACTAAAGGGACAAACAGAATTATGCAAATCCTTACTCAAACTGTAGAAAAGTAAGCTAAATACATCTCCCCCATGAGCTAGTGTTTTAATTACCTTCCTAATGCTGAGACCTGTGGAACCTAAATTCATTTTAGAGGGATGCTCTAGTTGGTTTTTTAGCCTTATTTTTGGGAGGCCATTTGAGTCTTAGTTTGCAGTATGATTCTTTTTCTTTCAAAATTAATTTTTCTTTTTCTAAAATCGGTGCAATTTTGAGACATTAAGAGAGTTTTAATTTTTTTTTTTACAGGTGCTCTTTGACAATCAAAGCAAAGAAAGCAGAGGTAAGAGTCCTTAGTGAACTGTTTCCCGTTTCTCAAAGCTGTTGGACGGAGAGCATCTGGTCTAGTCACTGTTGCTCAAGTACACTGGAAACCGCTGGTAAAAGGCGGGTGGTCATGGGATGACGTCAGATCGGGATGCGCCCCACATCCTGAACACTGGGTCAGTTTGCTTTGTCATCCTCTAGTACATGAGCTGCTGCGATGCATGTCAGTCCCCACTTGGTAATGTCAGTTTCACACAGAAAGGGAGTGCTTTGTATAGCCAGTCATTATCCTGAAATACACACTGTAGATTAAGAATTGTGCTGAAACATTTGTACAAACAGAAAAAAAAGCCCTCTGGAGAATAAGGCATGTATGAAGGTGGGAGTGGTCATTGGTGCAGTTTTTGCACTGGAAATACTCTGTGTAAATCCAAACATTCCATCTTAAGTTACTGAATTTCTCATATTAATGACATGGTAAAGGACTGGCTGTCACCTCCCTGTGTCACTGCTTCGCTCCACCTTCCAGCCGCTCTTGTTCTCCTCTTGGTTTGGGCAGTTGTTACAGATGCGGAGCTCCGAAAGCCTGGCCCCTCACTCTTTATCTTAATGTTCATTTATGTTCTCATGTGAAAAAACAGCAATCGTGAGGCCACTGTGCAGAATCCGCATTCTTCAAGATTATAGTTTCTAGATTGAGTGTGAAAGTAAACTCCTCTGAGATGTTATGATGAAAGTGGGATTGTGAGATAAGTGTGCCAAATAATCCTATAAAATAATTGTCTAGTGAGTAAACACAATTGTTTTTACTTTCATATACTCATTTTTCTGTCAGCTGCTGACAACCAATTTTAGCTCCACATCAAAACACTTAAGAGCACAGCTTAAGTTCTTACCATCAGAGCCCCTCCCCGTGACTTTATATTTCATTTACCCACAGCCAATCTCAACTTGACTTTATTATGTGGGAAATTCCAGAGCTAAATGTTTGTGTTTTGAGCAATATACAGTTCTGAGTTATAAGATGACCTTCTGGGTGTCACTACTCTCTAGTTAAAATGTCCTTAGTATCCACACTATATACACTACCCTCCTCTTAGTCACTCAGTAGCTCTCTCGGCCACCAGCTTGATTGTCAAGATACTGTACCACTTGTATTCACATAATCATAATTTTCCCAAATAATGACCAAACATCAAGACTAGTAACATTAGCAATTTTACATAACACACTCTCATAATTGTTGTATTTTTTATTACCCATTACTATTAATCTTTCACTGTGTCTTCTTGTCAGATTAAGCTTTAGCATTGTTATGGACATACAGGGAGACACAACTTAGAGAACGTTGGATATTATCCATGATTTCAAGCAATTATTGGTCTTCTATCATCTTCTTCCCCCAAATAGTAAGCACCTTCTGCTCTTCCAGCCCCCGGGAAATCTCTGTGCTCAGCTGTCAGGCAAAGTAATTAGCTGGAACCTTACCAGGAAGGGTCCCCAAGGGTGTGCTGGGCACAGCAGCTGCCCTGTTAAAGCCCCCACGTGGCATCTGTTCCTTCCATCCTGTGAAACGCCTTTCCACCAAGTGTACAGTCTCTTGTTTGTGCTCATTTTCAACCATGTTTAACCGTCAGCGACTTGTCAGTTGAGAGGGAAATAGGCAAAAGAGCTCTCTTTTAAAAGTGGGTGATGTCCCCAAGCAAGTTTGATCAACAGAGAGCTCTCTGCTCCATCTCTCCTGGTGACCTTCTGACCTAGAGTCAAGGATTCTTCACTCCTGAAGTGTCTGGATGGGCAGCCTGGGGGCTTTTAAATACTATTCTGGAGCTCTGAGAATGGAAATAAGACAGGTAGTTTTCTTTCTGTCTTATGCAATGCAACTTGTTGCTGCTGAAGACGATTTCTCATTACACGGAGGCTGTGGTTGGGAAAGTGAAAAGCGACTCACAGGCGTGTCCCTAACCAGTAAGGCATCACGTGGTGGGCCTGCTCTGCAGGCACCGCCATGGAGGGACAGTCCTGGGTGAGATGTGGGATCCTTCTGCATTTTT
The DNA here is from genome assembly GCA_028555095.1 of Dicrostonyx torquatus. Lineage (NCBI taxonomy): Eukaryota > Metazoa > Chordata > Mammalia > Rodentia > Cricetidae > Dicrostonyx > Dicrostonyx torquatus. The sequence continues at coordinate 214,035 of JAQHUG010000136.1, forward strand.
AGGTAGCGTATATGGGGAACTGCCTGGTAAAATCTAAATTTTAGCTACTTAACCAGGGAGGAGAAAAGATGAGTAAGCTAGCAAGCCAACAAACAAATATCACAGGGTAGGAAACATTGGCAAACAATGTCTGCGAACAAGTTTTTTTTTTTTTGACAAGTTTTGTGTACATTAACTCAAACAAAAACTTCTGAATCCTACCTCAAATTTCCAAATATATAAAGTTTCAAACTGTTTTTTTTTAATTTTTTCCTCATTCTTTACACCTATCTTTTACAATAAATTGCTAACTTAATCTTGATGGACGATCCCTCTTGCTGTTTCTAAAATGCGAAGTCAGCTCCTTTCATTCTAATCCAGCCCTTCCTTCCTTGTTTCCTAGTGGATGTGCTTAGAATCTTCTCTGTTCTCATCGAGTTATCTGAAATGCAATGTTGCTGTCGATTAAAGAGACTCAAAACATCCAGATGTGAGGAGGGCCATGACATAGGAGGATATGATTGTGACTATGGCTCACTGTCTGTCCATAGAGTGACACCTGATGCTTCTTTCATATATCTCAAGGCTGCCCATGTTTCCTCTGGTCTCATTCTCTGACTGGGGTAAAAGTGGAACCAAATGCGAGTGTGATCTCAAGCAGAAAGCACAGGTAAGAGAGTTGTCTGTAAGCCAATGGTGTACTGCTTCTCTTGATAGGGCGTGAGATGACACCACTAAATGTCTTCCTCAGAAACAGAAAGACCTCAGCCTTGTGATGGAACCGAGCTGTGCTGTAGCGACTGTGTGTCAATGGCTTCAAGTTATACCTGTCATACAGTGGTTTCTTTGTCAGAGAAAGGCTAGCGACGAATGGTCCAATTAATATGAACAAAAACATGTCCTATGGGGCGTGCTGTGTTTCTGTTCTTCTAGAATCTGTGACAAGCTCCTGAGCCCAAGCGGCTCCCCATCTCTTTGTTCTCCAACCTGTAACTGTGACTCTACCATAAACCTTTAAGTGCTTGTTGAGCATCTACTGTGTCCCTGGTCCTATGCAGTGTATCAACAATCTAAAGGTAAATGATGTAAAATCATCCTTCCCTCAAGCTTGCATACCGTCAATCTTCCCCAGAGATCTCGTCAGTGAAACTGGACATTTACAGTAGCGCTGGGGCTTTTTTTTTTTTAACTGAAATTTATCATAATGTTGTGGGATTCTAAACTACAGATTTTTCTTGTGACTATGCAACGAGAGACTATTGTGGTTCTGTGGCAGTGTATCCAAATCGGCCACAGCAAAGAATGTACCAAGTTGTGCCTGGAGACAAGTCTTGCTGTATCTGCTTAGAAACAGTGTAAATCTGTCCTGAAATTTGAGTACCACAAGAGGCATCAGAGCTCACTGGGTCAAGTTAAAATATGACTTTCTCCATATTTGAGTTGTACCAGTTTGTTGAGTGCTCAGCTGTTGCCCTGGGAAGGTTCCAACTTAAAGGAACCATTGCCATTGGCTGTGGTCCACTCCTTCTGAACACAATTCCTCAAGCCTCCTGGTCCCCGGAGCAGGGAGAGGAAACGGAGGGGAGATGTTCAGCAAAGGTGAAATGTACAGTGTACCTCAAGATCTCAAGTGACTTCTGCTTCACATCTTTGTCCCTTACTCTTCAAACAGAATGGCTGCCTCCTTCCCAGAAAGTCCAAATGCTATGGGTTTTAAAAGCCTCATCTGGCAGCTCTAGTTGGGGCCGGCTCCTCCGCTGTCTGGATTCTGTTGTAGTAATGTCTTGTTCTCCTTCAGCATACTTGTCGGAAGTTGAAATTATATCTCCCTTCCCCTCTGTCTCTGCTATGCCTTTCTTCCCTGTCCCTCTTCCCTCCCTCCCTCCCTCCGTTCCTCCCTTTCTTTGCACCAGACTAGAATGTCTGTATATTTGCTATTTTATCCTTTAAGCCCATCAGACAGCTGCTACACAGAGGGGTCTCAAAAACATTTGGTGCTTTTTTTTTCATATTGATACATTTTTTGGCCTCAAGAAAGGTGTGTTCAAAAAGAAAGAAAGAAAGAAAAGTGTGTTTGACAGTGCCATCTGTATTAATAAACTTATAGAGTCGATGCTATAATACTTCAGTTGTGTATTATAAAGAGAGCCATGTTTCCTTTAAGAGATTCAAAGTTAATGAAGAAATTATAGAATGCTGACACACAGAGGGATTAAGCACACACAACTTTCTACCATATTTGTGCTGCTATCTAGAATGTGACCATGATAAGAGTACAGGCTTTTTAGAGTCAACAATACATTGTGGCTGTGACGATGGTTAATGAACTCTCACTTACTTGCTTCCTTTCAAGAGTAACTGTTGATAAAGGAATGAGTTCTGGGGCAGGGGAGATGGCTTACAGGCAAAGTGCTTAGGTCCCCAACACCTATACAGAAAAAAGTCCAGGCCTAGAGGTGAAGTTATAAACCCAGATCTGGGAGACAGAGACGGTAGGATCATGGGGACTTGCTGGCTAGCCATCCCAGTGCACAAGTGAGCTCCAGCCTAGTGAGAATCCCTTCCTCAGAAAATAAGGAAGGATGATACTGACCCTAGGTGGTGGTTGAGTACTCCTCCCTAAACCAGGCATCTATACCAACACATCACAGCTCATGGGGCACTGCAAAAGAAGGGGCAGAAGAGTGTAAGAGTTGGAAGATAGTAGGAAGAACTGCAAAATGCCATCTTCAGGGCACAGCATCTGCCACTGCAGTCAGGAGCTCTCAGCAGCTATGGAGGAGTCTACTGGGTCTGCACAGGCGCAGTCCTACCAGCAACCAGGCATGAAACTGGAGCACAGAGGCTCTGCTTCACACTGCTGAACTCTTTCCTGCTGATATATGCAGAGAAATGGAGGCGCCCTTACCTCCAGTTGTGTACCTATTAGTGACCCCACCAAGCACCAGCAAAGAGTCTGAGTCCAGTGGTCACACAGACAACCCTGGTTAAGCTAAGTGGGTCACAAAACCAAGCCAGAGGTCATGTATCTGGGAAGAGATGGCTAAGAAAGAGGAGGGGGTTGATCAGGATGGAAAGGGGAGAAGAAGGGGTTGGGGGGGCAGAGTAACCAGAAGGCATTATATACGTGTACAAAATTATCAAAGTAGTACAACTTAAAAGTGTTGTAAGTAGGGGGGAGAGAGGTGTGTGTTGTTTGTTCCCCGCACCCAGCTTCCAAGCCCCCAGCCCCTGGCCCGCTCAGCGGCTGGCTGCACCCGAAATAACCACGTGACAAACTGGATTCATTTAAACTCTGCCTGGCTTATTATCATTAGCCTTTTCCCGGCTAGCTCTCATAATTAAACTAACCCATTATAAAAGTCTGTAAGTCACCACGTGGTGACTTACCGGAAGGGTCTAACCTGCATCCATCTGCAATGGTGGCTTGGGGCTTCTGCTCCTTTCTTCTTCTCCTCCCAGAACTTCTGTTCTGTCTACTCCGCCCACCTAAGGGTTGTCCTAACTATAAGCCAGGCAGCTCTTTATTTAGCCAATCAAGGCACAGAAATACAGGTGGACCCTCCCACATAAAAGAAAAAAACCAAAATACCCACCCAAGACATAAAGTGGAAAGTAACTGAGGAAAACACCTGTCGTGAAGCTCCGGCTTCCACATGAGCATTTACATGCAAACATGCATGCATGCACACATGAACAGACACATGCATTTGTTATTCTCGACACTAAAATCAAATCAATGGGAGAGGTTTGCACTTAATTCAGTGTGTTTCAGAAGGTCAGTAGAGCCGAGCAAACAGTGGAGATAATTTTCACCTGACTCCTCCCCTCTCTGGTGCTGTCCTGAGGGAAGAGGCCAGTTTTCCAGAAAGCAAGGGACCCTGAAGGACAGAATCATTTCCAAACAGCAGAAAAGAAGAAAGCAATCACTGTGTTTGGAAGAGCATTTGTCGGCAACAAGGGAAGAAAACTATTTTTCTATAAGATTCTTTAAACAATCATTCATTCCTTCGGTGAAAGACAGGAGCAATGTGTTCTGTGGCTCAACGCTGCTTACTGCAGGAGCAGACCTCAGCAGAGAACTGCGGCTCAGAGCTGCTTACTGCAGGAGCAGACCTCAGCAGAGAAAGATCTTTCCAGACTCCGTGTCCATTTTGTAACCCAGAGGAGAAAATAGCAATTTTCTACCCAACACCATTATTTTATCTTGCAGATATCAAAGGGAAAAAAAAGCTTTACTTTTATCCTAGTGTATTTATTTACAAATTATAAACAGTGTTTACAGTAAAACATTTCACGCTTAGGTTCTGTAGTATTTTAACAGCTTGTAACTAGACTTGAAATTAGCCAACATCTGTATTGCTGGTCTTTAACCGAAATCTCTCTATTAGAGAGAGTAAACGCTAAAAAGCAGCCATGACTTTGGCTTTTGAAATTGCCTAAGTGTGTTGTAGTCAGACACACAGCTTGAAAGCGCCATTTGTGCGTCACTGTTTTCACAGCGCTCTTAGCATAGATCTGTAGCCCCACAGAAAAGCTGTAATCACCCACCATAGAGCTGGCAGCTCTACAGGGGAGTGGCATGCACAAGCATTGTCTCTAGCGGTGAACGCTGTCGATAGAAACTCTGGTAGACCCAACTTACTTCGAGTAGGCTCAGTCTGTTGTGTGAAGGTCAGCCTTATCGGGTGGCTTTGCGATCATCCTGCTGAAAATGCGGATCCATTTAGGAGCTAAGCATACCGAAAGAAGGGAAAGTGGAGAGAGAAGGAGGGCAAGGAAGGTGGAAGGAAGGGAAGGGGAGAGAAAAAGTGCCCCCTCCGTATTTTTTTCAGACACTGATCACTGAATGCTGTTGCTATTAAATTAAGCTTTATATCTTTTGTCGATATCTTCCAAACGCTGGTGTGAAGCTGCGTCTCGCCGCGTGCATCGGCCAGGACCTTACCGTCACTGCTCTCTGAGCACACCCTGCTCTTCATCCTTCAAAGACTTTAAGGAAAGGCAAGGCATACCCTGAACCAGCTAGTATACTCCCAAGGATCCAGAAGCTAGATAAGAGGCCAGTTCCCCTGTTGAGTTTCTGTTCCAGGGTAGGTGAGCTAGTCGGTTCATAAAGGTTTCTGTCATTGGCTTTATAGCCATCTGTCATTTAGAAGAGAGCTTCTCCAGGACAAATGCCTCATAATTTGATCCTTGGTACACTTTTAAAAAAATAATTTATTAATTATTGTTGTTATTGTGGTGTCTGCATGATGTGGGGGGCCTGTAGATCATGAAACTAGAAGATAATCTTGTGGAGTTGGTTTTCTTCTATTTCTATGTGAGTTTGGGACTCAATCTCACGTCACAAGTCTTGCACAATGGCGAGCAGGCCAGCACCTTTACATGCTAAGCCATCTTGTTAGCCCTTCGCATACGTTTTTCTTCTTTTTCCTAAAGCTCTTTCCCCCATTCTTATACTTTTTATGAATGACTAAAAGTTATTCACTTAATATTTATAGCAGGTCTGTCATATGAGAACTATAACTGTTATCTTGATTTTCAAAAACTGAGATTACAAAAGACCAAAGAAAGGGGTTGGGGATTTAGCTCTGTGGTAAAGCCCTTGCCTAGCAAGCCCAAGACCCTGGGTTCAGTCCTCAGCTCCAAGGGAAAAGTAAACAACAAAATAACAAAATTAATAGACTTCAGTTGTTTGCCAACACGAATGTGTTAACTGACAGACAAAACTCTGATACTAATTAATTTTAATTGCATTTTATTTTTGACCAGCTATATATATTAAATACCACCCCCATTATATAATCAAAATAAAAATATCTGAGGTATGTCTTAGCCTTTTCTTCAACCTAAGCATTTGAAATGCGGGTGTATTTGTACCCTTGCCGGCCAACCACATTTCAAATGCTCTCATTTCGGCCAGTGAAGCTGCTACTTGGTGGGACCCTGGAACAACATCGCAACATGGCCAGCAGAACTCAACATGTCAAGAATGTGGCTTCCAGGCTCTTTCACTGACCCTTTGATTTAAAACACTTGTATGTCCTAATGACTTCCTTAAAGCATTTATTTTTATTGATAATTTATCTATCATTTGAAAATGTTCAAACATTTATATAATGTATCTTTATTACATTCACTGATCATGTCCCTGTTGCCCTAACTCCCTATATGCCCATCAAAACATATCCTCTCCTAACTTTGTTATATGTGTGTGTGAATATATATCATTTTAAATACACACACATGCAAACATAGGTACATAACACACATATATGTGCATACATATATATGATCACACACAGACGTGTGTGTATATATGTGTGTGTGTGTGAGTAAAATTAGTGCTACCCATATGGACACAATGTGGAACCATCCACTGGTGAACAGACAACCTCCAGTGGCCATTCGACTCCTGCCCCCTTGCTCTCTCACCAGCAACAGTTATCAATTGCCAGTAGTGTCTGAACTAGCGGTGGGGCCTCAGGAGCTCCTAACCATGGGCTTCCCTTTTTATATACACCCTTCATTTTAGTCGACACTTCCTCTGCTCCCTGGTTTCCTCATCTTCCACCCCACACCTTTAATGCACCCTCCCCCCCACAATGGCCCATTTCTATTTGTTCCCTTCCACATGTGCTCCAAGTTAAACACACAGAACAAAAGATATGGAGCTAGGACCCGTGTCTGAGAGAGAGCATACAATGTTTGTCTCACTGAGTCTGGGTTGACCCTGCTCAGATAATAATCTGCAGCTCCATCCATTAGCTGCAGATTTCATTATCGATTTATAGTCGAGTAATACGCCGAACGCATCACATCTTCACCATCTGTCTTTTAGTTGGGAGGCAACAGGACTTACTGGCAGCCTTTCTCTGTAATCCAAAACATTATCTTTGTACTTTGCATTTGCAAATACAAAACAGAAGCAGAACATACGGGCAGCAGAGGCAGAGCTTGCATTGGAGTCCTGGCTCATGCCACTTCCGGTGAAGTCTTGTGATCAAAGACGAGCCACTAATATGCTTCACCCTCATTCCTTGTTGTGAAGGTTTCTGTTGGAGAATTTACTACATGGTTTAAATGAGGCGACAGTTGGGAAATTCTAAGATGGTGTCTGCGCGTGGTTGGCATATGAAGCCGTCACTCATTATTGTCAGTAACTAGCTAAAGCTCTCATCTCTGTCTCCTGTACAACTCTATTGACTGGGTGTGGGGATCATACATGATAAAGCATTTTAAGGGTGAATGCATAGAGAGTAAAGGGAAGACAATAAAGTTTGTCTCTATGGGTTATTGGGTAAATCCCATTCTGTATTCTCAGATAAAAATGTGAGAGCGCTTCATTGTGGTGACAGAGGTGCTGTGACTTCTTTGGGTGACACCGTTCACATGCAGCTTTATAACAAGATGGCACAGTCATTGACTGTTGAAAACAAGTTCACGATCGGTGAAGACATCACAATAGATTACCTCTAATATAATAAGTGAAATAAAACAGAAACGAAGGTTTATAATTAAATGAGCATGTATTTAGGATATAGTGTCTCCACTTAAGGAGAAATAATGAAGTGAGCTGGTGCATAGGATGATGATTTACATTCAGAAGAAATAAGAATATAAGAAGTGCTCTGTGAGAGGGATGGGATGAGAATGAGTGAATTCTAATGAAAGAAGAATTGGGATGAACTCAGGAAGAGGACATCAGCCATCGTTTCCTTCTATGAGGAAAAAAAAATGAGCTGAGCTAAAAAGGAAACTCTACTACAAGGAAGTACAGAGAAATTGACAATTGATCAATGGGAACAGTTCAGGACCACTAGATAACCCAAATATCAATGAATGGTTTAAACATAATCATATCCAACAGTTAGTAAAAAGACTAGTGGTGGAACAAGAATATGGACATTTAAGCACAATAAAGATAGCAATTGCAAAATATTGAATGCAGGTTGATACTGACATGATAAACAAGTGGTCTAATACCAAAGGCACCATCATCCTTGGTGACATGATCTTCAGTGACCGGACGTCACTGCACAAAGTGGCAAAGAAGACTTTACAGTCTTCCTACAATCTAGAAGAAAGCACTATTGCTGAAAATCGTATTAATACCATGAAAACACCCCTCTGTATGCAGAGCTGAACTAGAATGTAATGCGGGAGGCGGGGAGCGCAGGGCAGGACTCAAACGACAGCTTACAAAGCAGAAAATTTGGAAATCATAGAAAGCGTAAGGTTATTCACTGCAAAGTCCCGAGGTTTCCAGTGAGGGTAGACTCCAGTCACAAGTTCTAGTAGTCCTAATCAGTGCACTGAGAGTCCCCTCATTGGCTCATTCAGGAGGCTCTCCAGTGGGAACGGTTGATTGAGAGGGAATGGTACCCCAGCGACTCACGGCTTTCCACACCTGTTCCCCGTGAGACAGTGTGGCTTGAGGTGGTCACTCCTGGAATAGGTCTGCACACAAACTTTCTTTGTGCTCCTTCAGTTGTGCGCTGCCTACCTTGGTGCTCCAATTCTGACAATAAGTACATATGTAGCAACCCCCCCCCAATCTACTGAGGACCGCTTCCAAGACCATCCATGGGGGCCTGAGATAGCAGGTAATACTGAGCCCCTATAGACCATGTTTTCTCCTATTACACATACTTACAATAAACTTTGAGGGATAAACTAAGTGCAGAGATTTAGAACAATTGCCAGCCATAAAATATGGCAATAATAATAACACAGCGTGATAGATGTTAAGAGACCGTGGCTTCTCTTGCAAAGGGCCTCCGACCAATGTTTGTATTTTCACACGAGAGTTGACTGTGGTTGTTTGAAACTGAAGCCCATGAGATCTCAGATGAGGAGAAACAACCATGTGGTTTGTTTTTACCAAGCTCTTCACAGTGATGTCACAAATTTTGCTCTTCCTTTGAGAGTTTTGATGAAGCCGACAGCCTCCAGGTAGCTATTATTAGTCCTAAAAGTCACATGAAAATTCCTTGGTAATCACATCCCAGACCAGCAGACCCTGGATGGGGTTATAATTCACCTTTAAGAGTCATCTTCCAATTGCGGAGCAAGCCATGTCAATCTCTGGCAGAAAATTCACCTGTGAATCTTGTTAGACCATGTCTATTGTAAGTAACACTGTAGATTTCTCAGAGGTACAGCTAAGCTTTCTAATTAGACACAATGAATGTAAACTTCTATGTGTAAAGATACATCTGTATCATATGGACTTTTTTCATTTTGAGGAAAATTTCTACGGCTCCCCATCACTGATAGATGAAATCCAGAACCTCCAGCCAACACGGCTAGGGATATAGCTCAACGGTAGAACACCTGCTGAGAAGGCTCAAAGCCTTGAATGCAGTCCCTGCTGCAGCAAAACAAACACCCAGAAACTGTGAAAGATGCAGAGGAGTCTGCCCACTACTCACCAATCTGATAGTTGTCACTCAAACAAGACTTGAGAGATGCTGGGCTTCCTTCTGTTAAAACCACTTCACTTTCAAAGCCTGGTGGTGATGGCACACTGTAGTAGCCAAGGCTGTTACACAGAGAAACCCTGTCTCAAAAACAAACAAACAGACAAGCAAACAGTCACCCACTTACTCAACCAACCAATCAAACAAACAAAAACATTTCACTTTCAGGACCGGGGTTTCACAAGTTCAAAGCAGAAGAGATCAAGTGAGGTGTTGCTCGCAGAAGGCCTTGCATAGACCCTTGCATGCACAAGAGTTTACCGTTTTGATTATTTTTTTATTCTCTTCTGGTTATCATCTCACGGTCTGGAAAAAGCACTATCCTGAGAGCCATCCAAATGCTATCCAGAAGAACCTTGACAACTCCGATGGAGCAACTGTCTAGACAGACAGGAGCAGCCATAGCTGGGAAACCAGACAGCATGGACAGGGTGCTAGAGTTTGGTTTGGGCGAAACATTTTTACAGAACAGCTTTGTTGAGGTGTAATTCACATGCCGGGTGATCCACCCATTTACACTACGCAAGCCAGTGATTTTACCTGACCCACAGAATCGTACAAGCATCGCCACAACTACAGAAAGAAACCTCTCCCATTAGCCTTCAGTCTTCATACCCATCCCCTGGCCCATGGTGTCTCTTCAGATTTGCCTGTTCTGAATGTTTTGTATAAATGGAATCACCCTGTGAAGGCTGTGTCTAAATTTTTCTTTCTAGATAATAGTTTGTTTACCATAGTGAGCTGGTTTTTCAGCCTATGGATACTTGGATTGTTCCCCCTTTTGACTATTGTAAACAATGCCCACTTGGTTTTTTTGTGTTGGGGGGGAGACTTTTTTTTTTTAAATTTCTTGTGTGTGTTATGAGAAATTGGTCTTCCGAGTCTATGTTCAACTTTTCAATGAAGAACCAGACCACTTTCCACAGTGACTGGGCCATTTGAAAGCCTCAAAGTTGGTATGTGGGGGCTTCTTTTCTACATGTTCACCAGTAAAAAACTTACTAAGTTTTTATTACTACCATTTCAGTGCAGATGAAATAATAAATTCTTATGTATATTTTTCTGATGACTAATGTCATAAAACTTTTCCCCCACATGTCTTTGGGCCACTATATATCTTCTTAAATTGTCTCCCCAGATTCTTTTTTCAGGACAATCAGGGTTATGTAGAGAGACCCTAACTCAAAAATAAATAATAAACAGATAAATAGAAACAAAGGACCTTTTAAGTTTAGTTATCTTTTTAAAATATTGAGTAGTATAACGGTATTAAATATTCTTGCATATAATTCCCTCAGGATTTGTGACTTATAAACAAATGTTACCTCCCGGCCTTCAGGCTGTACTTTCTAGGTGACAACCTTATGAAGTACAAATTTATTATTTTTTAACAAATTTCAATTTACCTTTTTATCCTGTTACCTCTAGTTATGCCTTGTTGTTATTTGTTTATTTTTTGAGTGAGAATATGATCTATCCCGTCCTTAAACTCACTATACAGCCAAGGATGGCTGGCCTTATGCTCTTTGTCCTCCTGCCCCTCCCCAAGTTTCAGGATTATTGGTATATGCCACTATATCCTGTTTTCCGTGGTACTGGGTTTCAGACTTTGGGCTTCATGCATGCTGGTTTAGCACACCATTAATGAAGCTGCAGCTCTAGCTCCTGGGATTGTGTCTGAGAAGGCTTTGGCTTTCTTCTTAGAGTTCTGTGGCTTCAACACTCCCATTCTGGTCTGTGGTTCTCTTTCATTTGGATGGCTGCTTATTGGAAATACTGCCCTTTCCCCCGTTAACTTGGTAATTGCATCATATATGTATATATTTAAATATAAAGTTAAATCTAGGAGATCCCACTTATTAGAAGATAGGAAATATTTGCCTTTCTTTTCTTTCATTACCCTTTTTGCTCCTCTTCTTTTAGACTTCTTTCTCCCCCATGGTTTCCATGATGTGTGTGTGTGTGTGTGTGTGTGTGTGTGTGTTCTCCATTTGATAGTATATGCAATACTTGTTTTTATGAGCTTGTCTCTTTCCATTTAATGACGATCCTCAGATTCATCCAATTCTGTGAAAGAAAAAGGCATAGTTTCATTCTTAATGACTGAAGAAAGCTTGGTTGGGGCTTTTCTCGATCCCTTCACCTGCTCATGGGCATTTCAGTGGTCCCTCTCTAGGCTGCTGTGGATGGTGACTCAGAAAACATGGGTGTGCAAGCATCTATGGTGTGTATACTGAGAATCCTTTCGACACATACCCAGGAGTGGAGCAGCTGGGATGTGGTAGGTGCACGGTGGAGGGAAGCAAAGTTACCAGAGGGAAAAGGAGGCAAGAGCTAGGAACTGGGGTGGGTGAACATGCAAAATACAATGATTCGTGTGTATGAGCGTGTGAAAATGAAACCCATCCTCTCATGCACTGTGTATTAAAAGACACATTTTAACGCTCAGTTTCCCCTCTTAAAGAAACTGATAACCTGGTTAAAACAGAGCCATCCTGCTTCCCTCAGATGCCTTCACGCTCATAGGCTGCATTCTCTTTCTCAACCACACATGCCATGTGCACTTTGTGGCATGCTCTTGGTCTGTCTGTCTCTATCTCCTTTGTCTGCCAAACTCCCCCTCATCCTCAAGGCTGACCCAGTGAAGTCTGTTATGTCTGATCCTTGAGGCTTTCTCATCAACACGTCATATAATCTTTTGAACAGTTTATTTTTCTCACAAGATCATTCCTCTGCCTTTAAATTTTTTCCTCATTGTACTCTTTTTCTGCTGTGTATTAGCAAATGGATAGTACTGTGGATATGGCCGGGCAGTGGTGGTGCACACCTTTAATTCCAGCATTTAGGAGGCAGAGGGAGGTGGATCTCTGAGTTCGAGGCCAGTCTGGTCTACAGAGCTAGTTCCAGGACAGCCAGGGCTACCCAAAGAAACCCGGTCTCAAAAACTTAAAAATAAGTAAATAATATGGTTATGAATCTGTACTGAATTAGTGGCAATGTTCTGGGCTCGGAATTGCAAGGGCTCTAATCAGTCTATGGAGACCCAAAAGAAATCAAGCATTTATTAAAGAAAAAATTTAATCTGAATGAGAACTGTAGCCCATGGTAAAATACTATTATATTTCAATTTTTCTGATTAATGTCCTGTGGCTTTACCATTGCTTTAGCACTCTTAAGGACAGAGCCAGGGAAATGCTTCAGGCTGGGACAATGCTGTAGGGTAAATGCACTCACCTAGCATAACTGGAGACTGCATTAGTAAAAACACCTTTAAAAATCCATCTTCTTAAAAGCCATCCCACATTTAGTTCTTATAGTATATTTATGGATACTGGGGGATGTTTAACTTGCAAACCCACAGTCAGTTTGAATGTATAGATATTACAGTCTATTTATAAAGAAAACTGGTTTTGAAGGTGTTTATAAAGTGAACATGGTATGCAATTGTCTAAAATTAAAGCCTGAAAAATATCCAAACTGATGAGAGAAAAGAGCAAAATGAGAAAGCATTGATCCAAAGGCCATTTCTAACAATAAAGCGCAATATTTTCTGTCTTTTCTGGAATAAGAAAGAAAATGGGGAAATCCTAACATCCAGGGCAGCAAAAGGCCCGCTCACTCTGCACTGTTCTTGCTTTTCTTTTACAGAAGGCTTTAGTGTCATTACCCAGCATACACTCTGCTGGAGAGTTTTCTAAATGTGATTAACATTGTAACATTGTATCTATTTAGATGAGGCATTTCTAATAAAATAAACAAAGAGAATGAATCCTGCCGTTGTCTGAGAGTCTGAAGAATTCAAATATTTCAAGTCAGTAATGCTGCCAGGATATAAATGGAGCCACCGACACAGAGTTGTGGGATCAACACATGGGAGAGCTTCTTCTGAGAGACCACCATTAAGGGTTAAAAGTTTGCAAGGGAATTTTGATAAAACTAGCTGGGCATGGAGGGGTGTGCTTCATAAGAAATGTAAAATCCAATCAAGTTATTTACAAAAAGAACCACCATCTTCTCCTATTTGATCCCCAAGTGTCTTGAACTTTGGGGTTACTGGTGCTGAATGCCACCTTCTCAGTCGGAAGCTGGGCTGAGATTCGTGTCGGAGAATAAATGCTGTTTGTGTGGGTTGAGGATAGGTTGAGCTTGGGGTGGTCTGTAGCTCCATTACTTTCTATTTACCAAAGGAATTTAAAATGTAGGGTTGAAATAGTCCAGCGCTTAGTGCAGGTGGATGTCGGTAGTCATCTGTCTCTGAACCCCTTTTCCGGGGAAGGATCCTCCAGCACAGAGCTGCAGGAGTTAGACATTTCCTATGGGACCTGCGGGTGGGACTGGAAATGACTAAAACTTCCGTTACTGTAAGTGAATTTGGAGGTAGGAGATAGAGCCTGGTGGCTTTGGGGCGGCCCTGCCCTTGGCCTCTTAGCTGTGATTCTATTGGGATGCTCTGATCAGACGCGGTGTCCCTTTCGCTCTTTGGGGGCAAAGTTGCGTGGCGCCCGCCCTTCTCTGCTCCCTGCTCCTGCTTCCATTTATCTCACCACTAACATCTTCCGTGACCGCAGTAAAAAGGGGGCACGAGATTGTCCCAGAAGATTCTCAATAAATCACCGTACAGTGAATGACCTAACAATCGTGTGTTGGAAGCATAATCCCACCATGCAAACACTAGTATTGATTTTTCGCTAACCTTGCATTAAGCACTTAGCGACAGACAGTGATAGATTAGCCATCCCCTCGGTGTGTGCTAGAGTCACTGTGGAGGATTCGGAGATTCAGAGCTAGACATACTCTGCATGCTGGAGACCGGTGCAGGAAAAGGAGGGAAATCATGTCCCATAAGGCTCAGGGAGTTGGGCTGTAAACACACAGGCTGTGACTGTGGGGATGAGCGTGTTTAACCTAACAGGACGAAATCCCAGCGAAGCTTCCTCACTTGGAAAGGTGTTTGCAGTTCTGGTGCGGGTAGTACAAATGATTATATCTCATTACTAGGAGGCCAGGGGAAGCATGTCGGAACAGAGTAAGTTAGAACCCCTGTGCGGAGTACAGGTCCTTCATGTCTTCCCTCAGTGTGAAGTCCCAAGTATAGACTCTGGAGCCAGACTCCATCGCGCACCTGCCGGGTGGCCTGCGTAAAAAGCTTGATAATCTGGACATGCTCAGTTTCCTGTCTAATGAATAAGGGCAGTCACTACACCTCTTGGAACTGCCATAAGGATGAAATAAGTCCCATGTGTAAAGTCCGTAAGAACAGTCTCTGATGTATAGTAGAGGATACTAAATGTCCCCACAATATCTATTCCCACGCACAGTTCTGGGTAGTGGACATATGATGGTGACCAAAACCTGACGCTTCATAAAGCCTCCTTGCTAGCCTGGGGGAAGGTGACAGAATAAGGAAAGAACATCTGAGTTAATGTGACAGCGGGTCCTGATTTGCTTTCCGTTGCTGTGATGAGCACCATGATCAGTGAGCGAAGTCAGGACTGGAACTCATGCCGGAGCAGATACAGGAACACAGAGGAATGCTGTTACTGGCTTGCCAGCTTGGCTCTCTCAGTTTACCTGTCTTAGACAGCTCAGGCATATGTGCCCACCGATGGTACCCATGATGGGCTGGGCCCTCCTACATCAACTAGCAATTAGGAAAATGCTCCACAGACATGTTCATAAGCCAGTCTGATGGAGGCGGGTTTTCTGGTGAGCTTCCCTCTTCCTGAGAGGGTCAAGTAGATGTCAGGATTAGTCATAGTATGGCTGTCATGGAAATACTAGGGGGGAGAGGGAGAGGGAGAGGGAGAGAGAGAGAGAGAGGAGAGGGTCTGGTGCTGTCTGTGGGGAAGAAGGCCTCTTCACTAAGAAAACATTTGCACAGAGTTTTAAGGAAAGGACAGAATTATGTTTTGAAAATTCTCTCTAAAAAAAAAGATTTGTTCCACTTAATTAAGAAAATGAGTTTGATATCTAGACCAATAGTTTTTGTTTGTCTGCTTATTTGTTTTGTTTTCCTGTAGAACACTGTAAGTTGGGCTGAAGAGAGAGATGAACAGTGGAGCATGGGTACTGCTCCTTACAGAGGACCCGAGTTAAATTCCCAGCACCCACATCAGGTGACTCACAACTGCCTGCACCAACACACACACACACACACACACACACACACACACACACACACACACTTTCAAACAGATATGAAACCACAGACTAGAAGGCCTTGGGTCTTAAGCAATATTTTGAATCTGCTAACAGATTGGCAAGCAAAGTTAGGAATACAGGATTTTCAGTGGCCTGGTTCGGGGTCTCATTCTTAATGACCACAGAAAAAAATAAGACTTTTCTCAGTAGCTATGTAATCTTCATGCTGTTTACTTGACAAGTCGAGCGGCTCACCCGGAGCTCAGGTCTTCCCGTGGGTGTGGGTGGGATGGATGCAGCCCTCCTAAGTCTGGTGCGTCTGATGAAAGAGGACTCCTTTGCATGCTGTGCTCAGTATCTATCAATAGTAATGTTTTCTGAGTCACAGACAAAGCAAGATTTGAAGAGAAACAGAAAAAAAACTTGTTTCTGATCTGTCCCATATCATGTTTGTAATTGGAATATTTGAGTAATGGAGAACCCACAGTGATGATGACATAAGAGTCAGAAGCAAGGCAGTACAGAGCCCTTAATTTTTTGAGCAGAGACCTTGGCACCCTGTCCTATGGCCTTAGACTTCTGCAGTAGTCTGTGTGGTGTACATAAAATGAAAGTTCTCTGGCTCATCCAGGCAGTGTGTGTATGTGTGTGTGTCTGTATGTGTGTCTGTGTCTGTGTGTATGTCTCTGTCCGTATGTGCTGCGTGTCTGTGTGTTTCTATGTGTGTTGTGTGTGTATATCTATCTGTACGTGTGTGTGTGTCTGTGTGTGTATCTTCACACATGTACATTAGAGTCAGGCAGAGGGATGGGGAGTGGGAAGCAAGTGGAACTTACGGCAGCAAACACTCACAGCCCTACCCTCCTCCTGGCAGGCCATGTGCCCTCCTTGTACAGTGCAGTTACAAGAAGCATAGAGGGAAATAAACACCATAGGTCACCCAAAGCAGGACCTCTCCTCCCAACCCAGGGACTCATATGGATACTCATTCTTCGCAGTATGAGTGGTGGGAGGGGGGAGAGAATGCTGTCTGCACTTCCTGGAGGCAAACAGATTTTGAAACTGGCCTGGTGACAGTCTCTTGCATTGGCCCTCAGCTATTGTGACTTATTCTTAGTCACACCTGCAGGTTAAAGGGCATATCTGAGATTCTCTTTCTGGAACACTGCTGATTCCAAGCCGCCACCCATGCATTCCAAACACACTCTTGCTCCAAAACACCATGCCAATGCCTCACTCTGCCCCCTCAAGCAGCAAAAGAGAACTTTACTTTGATCGCTCCTGTTTGCTGAAGAACATCCTTTTGGGTCTTTTGCTTTTACAGAAAAAGACTTCAAAGGAAATACACCTGGGGAACGACTTACACCAGCAAACATCCTGCTGCCTTTCTTCCTTTTTCTGGGGCCTGATTTATGTGTGTGTTTTCCCCGCTTGAGTCTGCTACTTACCACAGCATGCTCTGTGGTTCCCGGGTGTTTTCATCCGTATTCTGGGAGCCCCAGAGGGGAGATACTCTCCTCAGTACCCATGATGAGCTTGAATCATCACCATCTATTTCAGTCTCTTCTGTGAATCACTGAACACCATTCACACCAGTTATTAAACTAAGTAAAGATGGAGGTTTGTACACAGCTCAGGAAGACTGGAGTAGACCCTGTAACCAAACAGTCCTGGTAACAGCACATAGAGAAAGAAGATAAAAAGGAATAGAAGCGATGAAACCTTGATAAGAATTCACAGTGAATCTGGAATTGATTCTTTTATACATACAGAAAGTGGAAGCTTGATATGTCTTAGTTTTATAGTGATGTAAGATTAACAATAATAGTGGGATTCCTATGGCTTGGTACCCAGATGGACTGTACACTACTGAAGGAGTGTAACCTCGGGCTTCTTACACGGTGATGGCACCATGCGATGATGCCATGTTAGGACACATTCTGGGTTCTGTCTCATTACTGACATGGGAAAGCATAAAATATTTATTTATATATTATCATCTTTCTTTTCAAAAAACAGTGTTATAACATCTACAATAATCAAATATGAAGTTTGTTGTATCGATACTATTTTTAATATTGGTATGTGCGTCCATAATCTCAAAGTTTTCAGCACCATTTTCATACTTCTTATTTATCAGGCGCTCTCTTAGCCCTTGACTTCCGCCAGAATTATCCTAAAAGTGATTCATTTTGAAATATTGTAATTCCTATGCAATCATCCTGAAGTCTACACATGTATACACATACACAGACACAGATACACACATGCACACACACCCCCACACACCTCGTTCCTATCATACCAGTCTGTTATCTTGGCTACGATAGTCCACAATGATGCAAACCACTAGATCTTTATTTAGAAGAATCTGCTTACATTTTATTTTAAATTTCTTAGAATTTATTTTGGCTATATGTATATGTGTAAGGGGATGTGGATGTATGTACAAGTGCCCATAGGGGCCAGATATAGAGCATCTGGAGCTGGAGTTACAGGCAGTTGTGAGCCCTCCTTCATGGCTGCTGGGAACCCAGGTCCTCTGCGTGTGCAGTTTGTGCTCTTAACTGCTAAACCATCTCTCCAGCACCAGCAGATGCTTACGTTTTCTTTTTAACGCACTGCATTGACTGGGTAGTTCTCGCTGCTCCAAAGACTGAGCTGTTATACTATGATTGTCAGCCTGACTTTATCCAGAAGGAAAGAGCAACATGGCTGGTTTCCCAAACCAGCTTTGAAAGGTCAGTCCTTTCAAATATTATTTTCTTCCCCTTTCTGGCATCATGGCTGTAGTGGTAGCGGCAGTTAAAGGCACATTCTGTCTCCAAGCATGGGAGACATACAACTTGAGTCTAAGGATGCTATCCATCACCTCTCACATGTAAATATTCTCATACTTACATATGTATTCAAAGTATGAAAGCGTATTTTTGTACTCTCTGGCTTTTGTATTGACTTTAGCCTTGATTGCATTACCTGATGTTTTATGCCGACACTTTAGTACATTGTTTATTTTTAATTTGCGTGCAATTGTTGAATATTTATGAGGGTACCATACAATGCTTTGATAGTAGACTCTTTTACTTAATACAGTGAGCTCCAGTTCCATTTGCATTTCAGTTTTGATATTGTTGTCCTCAACTTGGAGATAATGTGCAATAACTACACATCAATTTTAAAATATTATAAGGGTGAAAAAATAATGAACATAATAAAAGATGACAGAATAACATTAGAAAATATTCTGCTGTATTGAAACCATAGGCCCTACTCCCACGTGTCAAAATTAAATTAGAAAAAATGAAGCACAGCAAAGCCATTAGTAGGCTGTTTCAAACATTCAAGTCTTCGGGTCATTTGAAGCCAGGATGAGCTTAACCTTGTGCTGCGGGAGATTAAGCCCTCTTGCTTTCAGCCAATGGCTTCTAAGATACCTGCCCAATGTGGGGCGTGGTTTTCATTTTTAAAAAAAGCAGCAGCCGCTCTCCGAGCTAACTTGCTTCCGGCTTCCATGCTGACTGCTAGACTCGGTTTCCTGTTTGCGACCAGAGGAACGTGGTTTGGGACATTGATCTGTAAGTTTTATCCCCTCCAATAAAATACCCCTTTTTAAATCAAATTGGTGTAATATTGTCCTGCGACAATAACCTTGCAACAGTTTAGCCATGTGAACTGATAAGGAATTGCGGAGGTTATGAGAGCCATCTTAATCATGACACAAATCTGAACCTCAGTGCAAGAGAAGAAAGGAAATGTTGAAAAAAAGCATTGTTGACTTCCATTCAGTCTAATGAAAATCTACACAGCCTCAGGGGTGTCAGTGGGGACGAGGGGCATGAGCTCCCATGGCTCTCAGGGATGGACTCCTTTGCAAGGCTGCTGTGTTCTGGGACTGGCTAGCCATAACCCACAGACCTTGCCCGACTCAAACAAAGCAAAGGCATCTCAGAGCATATAGCTGGGCCTAGGGTCAGTGTAGCTCCTTGCTGGAGCCAAATGCCTGGCTGAAGTAACTTGAGGTGGAAAAGGTTGATTCGGGCACCTGGTTCAGGAGCTGAGCTTATCACGGCAGGGAAGGCGAGTCAACCGCACACCTAGCTGCATGGTAGCAGAAACTTGCAGCTGGAAGCTGAGTAAGGGCACAACCTCCGAAGACTTGAGTCCAGGGACCCATGCCTACCTCACAGCCTCCCAAAACAGTATCACCATTTGGGAACCAAGTATGTAAACACATGAGCCCTTGGGGGAACACCTCAGAATCAAACCACTGCCCACATTGAACACTATTGAGAAAGAACATATGTAATTTGTCTGTTCAAAACTCCACTCTGGTTTTACTATGAAAATGGTTTATAAGTGAGTAATTTAAAACAAATAAACCAGAAATCTTAAAAATGCAATTTTGTCTTAGTATGTTCTGCCCAAGTGTATGTATAGGACTCGCCACACCCACGGAAATGGTATTTAGCACTTGGGGTTAGCTGGTGATTAGGTCATAGCAGCAGGGCCCTTGTGAATGAGATCAATGACCTTATACAGACCTGGCTTCTTCCACTACTGAGGTCAGAGCAGTGGTTCTCAACCTGTGAGTCATGACCTCTTTAGCGGTCAAGTGACCTTTCACAGGGGTCACATACCAGATATTTACATCACAATTCATAACAGTAGCAAAGCAGTTAAGAAGTAGCAGCGAAAATAATTTTATGATTGGAGATCACCGTAGCAGGAGGAAGTAATTATATTAATGGGTCATAGTGTGAGGAAGGTTGAGAAGCACTGGATTACAGGTAGTCTGTGGGGAAGTGACTCTTCCCGGGCACCACATCCACCATCCCAGCCTCCAGACGGGGAGAAATGTTGCCACAGAGTGTCAGCTGCTATGGCTTACCTGTTTTGTTGTGATACCCCAAACGATTGTTAGGGGCGCATCTCAAATCTTGTGTTTGACCTTGATCCCCTTATCTTTATTTCTCAGAGAGTCACATGCCTGTCAGTATCTAATACTCATCACTACACTGCTGAAATCTGGAGATTCTAAAAGCATGCTCTTCTTGCAAATTAACAAAGTTGCTACAGCCTTAAGGATGTAGATAAAGACACGCACATCCTTGGTCGGAGATAATGAACTTTGTTCACGTGCTAATAGCGAGGCAGCTGAGCAGCTGCCCTCTCTCCAGAGCTCCAGTCTATGTGGCCAAGGGCTGCTGTGGTGCAAGGGAACCGACATTTAATGAGCCTAAAGTTTTCTAATGCGCAGTAAGCATGCCTGCCCTTTGCTTCCGATTGAGAGGCAGGCTGTCTCTCAACGCCACTTGTTACCAACAGCTTTGTGGGGGAAGAGAGCGTCCAGTGACAAACACAGTCCGTGCATGCTTTAGACCACGCACAATGTGAAAGGACATCAGGGAGTCTTCGCTCAACACTGGCCTCTCCCCAGCTGCTCTCGCTGGGTGTCATGGAGTTTGTCTCTGCCTGCTTGTCCGCAGAAGTCCCAAGGAGACCATGAGTAGACCTCCACTGGCCCCTGTCTATGGGGCTCTATAGCCTCTGACTTTCTGTACCATAAATTGCAGTCATTTCTGCTTCCTGAGTTTTTAATCTCTATCTTCTCTATTCAATATGCTGTGTGCTTCAGCTGGAGCCAGTATTCCCCAGGCCTCAGTGATGGGCTTCGTGATGGAAAGCTGGGGTGATTGCAGGCCTCACCTGTTTCTTCCTCTCCCTTTACTCCTCTCTCCCCTCCTCCTCCTCTTCTTCTTCTTTCTTCTTCTTCTTCTTCCTCCTCCTTCTTCCCCTTCCCTTCTCTCTTCCCCCTCCAGTGCTATTTCCTTTGGAATGTCTAAAACCTATATTTTATAACTTGGCTCCAACTATTCATGTTATTACATTGCAAGTACCAGTTTCCAGTTACCAGCTCTACTCCAATAGGGCAGAGGTGGTGTCTTCGTGTTTATGTTCCAACAACTCCTGGAACAGTTATAGTAATTATTAGTCTTTAAAATGTAGAGACTCAAAACTCACTTCAGTTTCCTACCTAAGGCGGGACAGAATAACATGACAAGCGCCCCGAGACCAAAGGCACCCCTCTGCTTTTGTTTTGTGCTTCCAAGAAGTGGAAACTATAGCCTTAGGCTCCTAGGGAAGGCTTATGGAGCCCATCTGCAGCAGGGATGCCAGAAAGTGAGGGGAGCATCATTAGAAGAAGACTTAAAGAAAGCATTGCCCACCAGCAAAACCTTTGGGAAATGCCTGATTGTTACCAAAGTCTTTCTTTTACTTCAGAGAGGGTACTGTAGGCTTAAAAGATGTCAGAGTTGAGCCCCAATAATCACAGGGAATTGGTCGCCAGACCTCCATGGATGCCAGTCTATGCCAAGTCCCTTAAATAATACTTGGGGTACCTGAATATACCCACGTACAATCCCTCTGCATACTTCATAGACTCTCTCAATTATGTATAATATACAGTCTAAAGCAAATCATATGTCATTAGTTATTGCCAGTTTGTTTAAGGGATATTTTTTCAGGCATTTTCAATCATGGGTTGGTTGTATCCATGAATGAAAGGAATGTGATTTCCCTCAGGTCAGAGCTTCCGTCTTTTACTGGGGAATGGTGACAATTCATCCATGGCTGACTTCTGTATTTCTTCATATTCCACAATCAATCTTTCTTATAGAAAATGGCTTGCAATCCAGAAAGCACAGATTATGGACAAAGACTTCATGCAAGGGGGGAAGAGATTTCCTGCTACAAGCCCTCAAGGATTTTAACAATAACTTGGGGACTGACTTACTGCCATGGGAGAATTGAGAGACGAGCCTCTCCTGTGTTTTGCCAGATCTTTCCTAAAATGAACCAAACATTAGCATAGTAGTGATGCCCTGGCTTGCTCGCTGCCTTTCTTACATGTGACATCATATGTCTCTTTACATCTTATTCCCATTGTGATCATTATATATTAAGTATTATGAAACCACTAAGTAATGTTGTATATGAGTATATTCAAACCGGATTTGAATTGCCTTTAAAATCTTTGTTACTTATTTGATAAGTGACTGAAATGTCCAGATTGTACTAACAGTTCATCTCATTGGGATCTATGTTGTCCTGAAATAAGGTCTTACTAGGTGCCTCAGGCTGGCCTTGACCTCCTGGTCCCAGTCTCTCATCCACACAGAACTTGCCCTTGGGTGAATTGTCGTCTCCTATGCTTATGACAGGGAAGCAGTATCAGGTAGACCTGGGCCAGGATACTTGAACCAAGTTGCACAATATCCTGTTTTGTAAACTGAAGTTAACACCGCTATGACACACAGTGAGTGGATTCATATTAAGCCTCCCTTAGTGTCTGGCACAGATGAGTCTTTAATGTCAGTTGACATTGTAACAGTGATGACTATTGTATTGTGCATTTATTAGTATTCTCAGTTATATAGAATTTTAGTTGGCAAGGCATGCTCAAAAACATCTCAGTCATGTTCCTTCACAGTCTTTAAAGCAAGTAGATGCTTTCTGCCCACTCGGTGAGGGTAATTGGAGGTTGAGCGCTTTACCGAGTTGCCCGAGAACTAGCAGGCGGAAAAAAGCTGCCTTCAGATTGGATGCCCCTGTATTTTGTCCACTATGCCATGTTGCCACTGTAATCACCTTCCTGCATTTTTAGGAATCCCTTTTTCATCATCTGATTGGGTCGTCTAACCTGGGCTTTACAAACACGCCTGCTTTCTAGAGATGTACTACCCTAAGGCGGCCCCTTTCCCAGGCACGTGCGGCTCTTGTTCTGAGTTTGTTTCTAAGACACCGGATGAGCAGTGCTTTGTGCTTTGCAGTAGTAGCTTGTCATTGTAGCTAAGTACTGGCACTCCAGTTCTCCAGACAGCTCTTCTCCGGGCTCAAGTGCAAACACTTGCGGTTCACCTCTGCAAAGCCTGGCCAGCATTTGCATCTAGACCCCAACAAACGTGTCTTTGTTCCAGTGGATCTCGACATTGTTATAAAAGCTCTTAGGCATGAGCCAGAAGCCTTTCCCACAATGTACCTTACAAGTAAGAGACAAAGGACTTTGGAATAATTAAACAAAGCACAGTTTCTACATTCCATCTCCCCGGGACTCTAGCCATAGTCTTAAAGCCAGTAAATGGAAGATAGTTGAGAGCCACGTGAGGCTTAGAAGATTAGATTCTTAAACTGAACTCAAGAAAGTCTTTCCTGCCAGTGCTCATGTGGTGCTATTGTGAAGCAGTTTTCTTCTTAATTAGCTGGAATATGGATGTGTGGTTAAATAAGAGTAACGCTGTCTGACAGCACACGATCCCCCTCATCAGACTAACTAGAATACAGCCAAATGGATACAGCATCCATCACACGCAAATAAGATGTGAGTCCATTCTGTAGGCTCTTTTGCTTGGGAACGAACATCTGGCAAATGAGATCTTACTACTGACCTATAGGCGTGTCTATATGATTACAAGCAGTTTGGCTTCTCCATCCACTTCTCTCATGCTTCTGCTTATAAAAGAAAACACTGAGTTGACTTATAAAGTAAGTTGCACAGATCCCAGTCAGCGATGATTTGGGTAAACATCGTAAACACTACACGAACAAACTCATGCTACCTGACGGACGGTCTTGTCATTGAGGATTTAAAGTTGTGGTTTTTACTTAGCTAATTGTCAGCGTAGTTTGCTCTGCCTTTTCCTTACCCAGAACACACAATAAAAATATTATACTTTATCTAGATGTTGTTCCGTTTCATAAGATATAGTCATTCATTTTAATATAAAACATACTGATTTTCTTAATAATTTAACAAAGACTTCTTATATTTTAATTATGAGACAGACTGATGCTTTCTAGAAGAAAAGAAGGGGAAATTCTTTCTGCCTCACAAACATACACACATGCCCACACACAAACACACACGCACACACGCACACACGCGCACACACACACACACACACAGTAAGCCGCATGGTGGTTAAGAACATCCAAGTTCGGCTGCCTGCCGAGCGTCGTGGAAGTGAACTACTGAAGCAGCAGCTGATGTACAGAAGTCCTCGCAAGAGTGCAGTGTGCAAACCCATCCAGAGATAGGAACAGAGCATAGAGGTTTCTCTAATATTGTTTTCCTTCTGGCCTGGTGTCCAAGATGAAGAGGACTTTGCTTCTTAGCTGGAAATGGGCCTTCAATTCTCTTAGCTGCCAGGGCTAAAACCTGGAGGCTTAAGCCTGTCTTGTTCTCCAGAGAAGGCAGAGTGAAAGCTTCCTCTCTCTTTGGTCAGGATTGACAATTCCTTTCCGTGTGCCTCACATTCCTGATGCTGCAAATGCGGACTTTGAGTGACCCTTCCAGTGCTCCTGACAGATGCGCGCTGATTCGTTTTCCTGCCCGTGTTTCTGCTCTGCAATGAGTTATACATTTATAAAGAGGCCAGAAGAACAGCGTGTTTCCCAAGAATGGGGTTTATGCTTCAAAAAGCCAGAGGGTAACGTCCCGGGGTCCCTGACAGCTTGTTCTGACTGAGTCAGGTGGTCAGGGCCTTGGGAGGCAAACATCTAGCTCTCCGGAAACTCAGGGTGGATGAAGGCATTTTACAGAATTGATCCTGTCATTCTTTGATGCTAATGCTGGTGTCCTGTCTCTTTTCCTTGTGGAAATTATGAACAGCCCACATTTAGATTGGTGAACCAGGGAGTTTACTGGAGTGAGCTGTCCCCAGCAACTATTACTGCTTTTATGACCATGGGGTGGGACTACAAATCTAACTTCCTCTGCTTCCTGGTCCTCCTGCAGGTTTTCTCAACTTCGTTGCTCTTATAAGACTGCCTATTCCCTCCAGATTCAGAAGAAACAGCTACGTAACATCTGGGAAGCAGTCACATTCTGAGGGACACCTTTCGGTTCTGACCTTAGGAATAAATTGAAGTAAAAAGTCTCAAGCTAATGTCTACAACAGCTTACATAGCTCTCCTCGTAATGACATAAAGACAGACTTGCATGCTGTCGAATTCTCTGAGCGGTTTGTCTTCTCCAGACCTGGTTTCCTCTATTTCCTTCTATTTAAAATTTCACGAACTGTCTAGGATTGAACTCAACTTCCATATCTTTGTGAGGAAGAAGGGAGACTCACTCTTCTATTTCTTCAATTGATATCTTAAAATCGTACTAGGAAGTAAGTCATCTCGATAGAGGTGGACGTAAGAGTTTCGTGAGCCTTCTTAGGTTCTCTATAGTTTATGATGGGGAAAATACTTGAAACCCCCTTTTATTATAGTCTACTAGCCAAAGTTAGCAAATAAACCAGAATTATGGAAATACAGTGGTTAGAAGTACTGGCTTAGCCATCTCCTTGCCACTGTCACCTGAACACTTGCCAGCCCTCTCTGCCATAATCTTCCACCGCCACACTCTCAGGAGACATGGAACAGTTCTCCTCACTCTCTGCACCGTTTCATCTTCCTTAGCCAGCAGCTGCAAATGCTGCATGGATCAGGTAACCTAGGAGAGCTAGTGTGGTGTGCAAAGGCAGAGGCTGTGTGGTCCCATCGGCCATAGCAACTAAAGTGACACATGTTCCTGTCCGCCACAGGTTACTGATGTGAGGACTGATCTCTGACTCAAGGGCAGATCTCAGCCTGCCAGGCTGCAGGGCAGAGTACCAAGTAGGTTATTTCAGGTTCATGTGCTTGGGCAAGTCAGCATAGGGTGTGCCCACAAAGGGTATTAACAATGCAGGGCAGTTATTAGTGACTTCCACAGCCCTGTGTAAGTGGAGAGGCTACAGATGCCACGAGGTCCTTAAAAAGATAGAACTTAGCTGTGCTCCAGAGACAGGCAGAGCTTAAATAAAATAACCCAGGAGGAAAGCAGAAGCCTCATCACTTGTCTCTGGATCTTCCTAAACAGCCTCCATCATTAGGGCAGCTCAGCCTGGGCCCATCTCTGTAGGACTTAAGGAATGCCACAGCAGCTAGGAGGTCTTGTATATCTGCAGCCCTTCTGCAGGTCACGGCCCTGTGGTCACACTCACCCCACAGCTGCAGCACTGACCCTACCCCTGCAAACCTGCTCCAGCACCAGGCCTCTGCTGCCAGGGGAGAGCAAGATGCACAGGATGGCTTTTTCTGGGCGGTTGTTCCCAGTCCCTTACCACCAAGCTTCAGCCTTGGTTTCCAGCACTGGTCCTTTGACAGATGTCAGACAGCCTCTGCGGCTTCTTGGATGCTGGTGTCTATTTCCTGATGACTCTGACCATCATTTCCCATGGTTAGGGATTAGAGACTCGGTGACACATTCGTCGCTTTATAAAAGGGCACCTGTAGGCTATCACACATGTCCCATTTTCTTTCCTAGCCTCACATCTCAGCACTCATTCGTGTGCACAAAGCCCATTTGAGCCCAGAGCAGGGAGTGGCAGGGAGTTCACCCTCTACAATGTTCTTGAAGCCAGCCACCATGTTTTCTTCAGTGTTTTGGTTTGTTTGGTATTTTTCTTTTTGATTTTTAACCCCAGCACTCAGAAGAGGGCCTAGCACCAAGAGGGAGCATAGTGGCTGTTTCTGTTATCCACAAAGCCCATATGAAACACAACTATTCCAGTCAGTTCAGCTTAGATTCCCAACTGCTGAGATCAAGACATCTGCTGCCAAGTGCCTCCACCCATGCCCCAACTCCAAACCAAGATCCCAGCAGGCCTATGTGTTGGCACAGGAGGTTGATTTAGCTTAGTCTTTGACTGCGCTATCCGTTTCTTCCACCTGCCTTCAAGACCTGAAATTCTCTCTCCCATGTCTTGTAACCTGTTGGTGAGGCTTATCACTGATGCTTTTATTTAATATCCTAGGTTTTTATTTCTAGTTTTGTTTCATTCTGGATTTTCTTTAAAGAATCTATTTCTACTTTTTTATTTTGAATGTTTTTCCCAGTCTTCATTGAGGCGTTTGTTCATATACTCTTTAAGATCTTTAAACATATTCACAATTGCTGTTTTGAAGCCTTTGTCTTGTTCAGCTAAATTGCATCTCTCAGGGCCTATTGCAATAGGACTACTTCCTGGCTTCTGGAGGAGGCATATTGTCTTGGCTATGTTTTTGCCTTGGGATCTAGGTATCTGGAGTTATGATGTTTGAGGTGCCTCTTGGTATAGGTATCTGGTCTTGTCTTTGTTGGGTGGCACTCCATTCTTTGGTTGCTGTTGCCCACTCTGGCTGCCAGGCAAGTGTAGTGGCTGTGGGGTCCCTAGTAGGCAGGTAACACAAATGGATATGGGCTAGAAAGAAAGGCTGAGAGTGGAAGTGGGGAAGAGAGCTAGGAAGGCTAGGTGGAGTGCTCAGGAATAGAGGGAGAGAGGGAGGGAGCCCCTGTGGAGGGCTTTCTATAGGCAGGCTGGTTCTGGACAAGAGGAAGTCTGCAGAGACCAGAATGAAAGAGCTATGGCGGCCCTGGCTACACACCTACATGGAGAGTCCCCAGGGAATAAAATTTTAGAAGGTCCAAGCGGAGAGATGCAAGTCACTGGCTGGTATCTCATCCTTAGAGGTACTGCATCTTGGTTCCTTCTTCTCGCCTGTTCTGTAACTCCCAGCCACCATAATGTGAACTGCTTGGCTCTACCATCTTCAATGTGACAGACCAGATGATCTGAAACCATTACTCAAATACGTAATTCCTCCCTTTGAGTTGTTTCTGCCATCTGTTTCGTCATGGTGATGAGGAAAGCAGCGAACAGAGTTGCCCTCCGCTGTCATTCACCTTCTCCAGTCTTCCCATTGAGCTCTGGACACATTTGCCCACCTCCCTTGTCCAGCACGCAGACTCCTAGGGAGGCAGGTAGAGATGAATGGGGAAGATTAAAGAGATAGGAAGGAGAGGTGCACTTCTCATGTTGAGCCCTGCTGCTATTTGTTTGGCTTTCCATTCACTATGTCCCTGAGGATGGCTTTGAACTCCTGATCCTCCTATCTTGGCTTTCCATGTGTTTGGATAATAGGTCAGTGCCACTGGTTCAGGTAGAATAGCCTCACACCTATTTTTGTGCCTAATCACTATTGGAATTACAGGATTATAGGGTTCTCTCTCTCTCTCTCTCTCTCTCTCTCTCTCTCTCTCTCT
>JAQHUG010000136.1:252303-274188 GCA_028555095.1 Dicrostonyx torquatus
CCGAGTGCTGGGATTAAAGGCGTGCGCCACCAACGCCCGGCTAGTTCAAATCATTCTTAACACCACTGTCTCCCGTGTTCCTGCTAATGATGGCCCATTAAGTTCTGCTTGAAGCATTTAGCTGCTTTTCTAGTCCAAAGTCTCAAGGTCCACATTCTGCCAAAGAAAAGCATGGTGAGGCCTACCACAGCATCACCCTATGGACCACCTCCTGTCTTAGGGTTTCTATTGCTGTGAAGAGACACCATGACCACAACAACTCTTGGAAAGGAAAGCATTTAATTGGGGCTGGTTTACAGTTCAGAGATTCAGTCCATGATTATGCAGGCATGACAGCACGCGGGCAGACATGGTGCTGGAGAGATAGCTGAGAGTTCTACAGGGACCCACAGGAGAAAGAAGAAAGGCTGAGGTTGAGCCCTGCCCCTCCTTCCTCCAAGGCCATACCTCCTAAGAGTGCCACTCCCTATGAGCCTACAGGGGCTGTTTTCAAACCACCACAACTAGATTTTAAAATATTATTAAATATTATTAAATATATAACAATAATTGAATAATTAGCAGTTAAAAATATTGAAAAGTTTTTACTATGTGCTAGTGTCTTGTTGCCTTTCTGATATAAATTACCTGCTGCACACCGTTCTGGCCTTCTTCCCAAATATAGCTTAGAATGAGTAAACAGGTGAAAATCAAATGCAGCTAAAATGGTATTAGCAAATTTTCATGCTGTATTTAATTCTTGCTGCTTTTCTGAGACTAACTGCACTATAAACAAACACACAAAAAAATATCATTCCCAGTTATTTGTAACCAGTGACATGACATTGTCACTGGAAGCCCAGAAAAAGCATCCCCTAATAGTCAAACTCATTCCCCTTCCAGGACAGTCTGAAGTGGTGAGCATAGGTATTAGTATTAGATTAACACAAAGGAGCTGACTTGGTTGACAGTGCACATGCCAGGCACTGCTCCAGGCACCTTGTGAATACTCGCTTATCTAGTCTAACAGTCCTGTGAGGTGGGGGAAGATTATCAGCCCTGTTTTACAGAGGAGAACCAAAACTCTCAGGAAACAGCAACTTGGAAGCAACTCGAGAGACAGCTCAACCTGGTCGAGCTCAGCTGAGCAAGAACAGAGACACTGGGCACGGCATCATGTATCATAACGGTTCATCTTTTCAATACTGAACTGGAAATATTTGGAGAAATTTAAATTATGAGTCTATCAATGGCTCTTGGATCATTTAACAAATATTTACTGAGTGGCACCTATGTGCCAAGCATAGGGATGACAAGGAACAGCAAAAGATAAGTCTTTGCTGTCTGCCCTCATAGGAAAATTTAAATAAAACACATACATTGCACATTATACATTTATGTACATATACACACTTTTAAAAAGTAACATGAGCTTTCAGTTTCTTCTCCGTGAGAAGGGCTAAGGCTGATGAACAAGGGACAGCTCACTGGAGGTCAAATCACGTTCACAAGTTGTTTCCATTTGCTTTGAACTGTTGGACTTGTTTCCAGACCATTAACTGCCCAGGAGAGATGAATACCTACCCACTTAGAAATGGTCTTGAACATACAGCCATTTTTTGGAGTAGGCCTGTGTGTGTGTGTGTGTGTGTGTGTGTGTGTGTGTGTGTGTGTGAGATGTCAAATGCACTGAAACAGAACAAAAACAGTGATTTTTTTTAAAGGTATTTGAAAGAGGAAAATTGGAGTGAGAGATGTGTTTCATGCCAAGGACTAAATTTGTTTTAGCTGCGGAAATCAAGTGGGTAGAAAGGCATCTGTGTCCACAGCAAGGAAAACAAGGGAGCTCCGGCTTCCAAAGGGGGAGCCCCAGCTTCCAAAGGGGGAGCCCTTGGAGTCCTTGGAGACTGCAGCCTGCGGAGCCCTGTGCAGTGAAATGGAAGCAAAGGTGTCCTCCACCTGGCACTGTCGGGCCAAAGCGCAGAGTAGACAAACAGACACAGTGTGCTTATTTGGAGTGAGCAATTATTTATTTGCTGGAGACCCCGGTAAAATTGGGCATCCTGTGCCTGGCATCCCCACTTACATCCCGGTTGCCATTTGCTCCGGTGCGCGGCATGTGTGCGTGTGTCTGTCTGTCTGTCAGTGTGTCTGTTTGTCTCTGTATGTGTCTGTGTATCTGTTTGTTGGTGTGTCTATCTGTCTCTCTCTGTCTCTCTGTGTCTGTGCGTGTCTCTATGTACGTGTGTGTATCTGACTGTCGGTGTGTGTGTCTCTGCGTATGTGGGGGTGTGTATTTGTCAGTGTGTCTGTCAGTGTATGTGTGTGTTGGGCTGGAATTGATGACATGAAAATATCCCTAACAGAGAACCTTTAAGGGGCTTCTTTGATTTAAAGATTGCCACCAAATTCACAGGCAAGTCCATCCCTATTGTAAGGCAGTAAGAGCTGGGGCCACACTGGCCTTTTAAGAGGTCTCCATCTCGTGAAAACTTCATTGTTCAAGTCGTGAAAACTTCATTGTTCAAGGACTAATGGGTTACCCCCAAAGTAACCCTGCTACAAAGACCCATTTGCCTTCCTCTCACCATCTGGACCCTTTTGCCATGTGATGCCTTTGGCCAGATTGAGACTCTGCAAAGAGCCTCCTCAGCAAGAAGATCCACAGATAGAGCCTCCTTCCCTTGTTTTTCTAACTATGAGACTGTAAGAAAAACATCATTTATAGACCCCCAGCCTGTGGTACCAATATAGCAATAGAAAGAGGACCAGATGGCCCTCCTATTGGAGACTGGAGACTCTTGCCTGGTAGCCAATAGGAAGACACTCAGTGTTGGGGTAGAACACTCCTCCTGTGGGGCTGCTGGGCCTGCTGTCATGTCTGCAGCCTGACCCAATTCCTGTGCAGAATGGCTCTTGTTATTACTTTCTTATTCTGCTCTTAAGACCTTTCATGACACAGGTTCCTTAATATGTCTTGCTGTCCCCAGAACCGCTCTAAGCACCCAGAATATCTTGGATGTCTAATACTATTTACTGTGCGTGAGGCTCCCACAGGCTTTGCTGTCTGTTGTTTTAGCTGTCGCTTCCTTCTAATAACAGCAAAGAGGAAACAGGATAAAAGTGTTCCCTCCTAGTCTTCAATATTTCTTTTAATCCATAGAAGCCCAGGGAGAAAGGCAGAGTTACAGACAGTGCCACTGGGTTACATGCCTACCGTGGTGTCAGGTAAGTACAAGTACAAGGTACACAGAGGTGAACAGTGGCGTAGGCAAGATTTACCTGTAGTTCTCAAATGCCTTTTCAATGAACCTCTCTTACGTTATAGGAATTGTCTTGGGACAGGGGAGGAAGGCTCCTTCCATGCCACGCAGCTGTCAGGGAGTCCTATGAGGAAATAGGAGTGGATATTAGCCACGTGACTTACTCACCTAAGATGGAAGTGTTTGAAGTAGGGAGACACCTGCAGGACCAAACAGGAGGAGGAAGAGGAAGGAAACCTCAGACCTTGTTATCAGGAAGGGGAGGTGGTTTCTCGCAGCTGCTTTGGGCTCCTTTCCTACTGGCCATCTATCTGGAAGTGACCCTGTCACTAATGCTGTTCAAGAGATTAGTCTTAAGTTCACTGACAACAACCAGCCGGAAATAGTTCCCACACTAAACTGAAGTACTGACTACGGACTGGGGGAACCACCCGTCAGTTAGAACAGCGGGCCCCCAAACCCTCTCTAATTGATTTACATTGTAACAAGGTAAAGCTTAGCAGACAGGTGACCAGCTGGCATCTGACCTTGGACAAGAGCAGAAGCGAGCACCTGAAAGGAAATGTCTCAGCAAAGCTCTCCAGACAGCTAAAGGGCGAAGGAAGGGTCTTCAAGCCTGAGGCAAACGTCACTGGTTTTCCTCCCCTTTTAAATACTCCCATCTTTGGGAAGTGCCTGTTTGAATCTCTTTATAAGCTTACTGGAATACCTCTCTCTTAGGCTGAATTGAATGGAAATCAGCTTCTATGTGGCACTGATTAATTGTTTAAGGCCGAGGGCTGTCTTCAGGCTTTAAACACAGCTTGACGTCTTTACCAATGAATATACCTTATTGGAAATACATTTTAAGAAGAACCGGAGAGAGTTGGAATCATTTCTTTTTTATTTATAGCATATGCTTTATAAAAGAAAAATGGTCGGAAATTGAGTCCTTTGAACTGTGATGTAGATCACCTCTGACCTGATGAAAAGTGTGCTTTTCTCTCCGTCTTGATGTATTATCGTCCTGGTGACAGGAGAGGGGCAAATGTGCCTGCTGTTACTGCTGTCATTAATCAGAGAGCTGGATGCCGGCTCCAATGTACTTTTAAAGCTGACTTGGATGGCCAGAAACTTAAATAATATCCTTGTACTAGACACCAGCAAACCTTTTATGAGAACTACTACAAGTCCTTCATGGAACATAGACTTACAGGGGCTGGAGAGATGACTCAGTGGTTGGAGCACTGGCTGCTCTTGAAGAGGACCTAGGTTCAATCCCCAGCACCCACATGGTGGCTCACAACCATCCAGTCCCAGGGGCTCCGTCTCCCTCTTCTGGGTGACATGGCACTGCATGCATGTGTTGCATATACATAAACACAGGTAAAACACTCAGATGCATAAAACAAAAATGAATAAATCTTTGCATTTAAAGAATTAAATAAACTCTCAGCTTGCACCCCAAAGGTTAGCTTTCAAAACAGTGCGCTCACCTTTAGACCCGCAGCATTAAGCTCCATCTGTGACATGCTGATATAATACAGAAAGGAATCTGTGTTGACGGCTTATGAAATACACACAACAGTGGAAGAGTCCTTTCTTATACGGCATTAATCCAGGATCCAGTAATATGAACAGTGGGGTTTATCTTGACGGGTAAGTCAATTTATTGCTGAGCAAAACAACCAGACAATGCCATCCTTGTTCCTGAGCCACAGGTGTTTAAAAGGCTAAGCACACTAACCGGAGAAACTTCAGCATCATCCGGCAGGAGTGGATGGTGACCAGGAAGCAGACAGGGCTGGCTGGCAAGGCAGGTGCTTATGGCCCCACTAGAATAAGACTTGTAACTTCCTGTTAGTCACAGAAGGAGAAGCTATTCTAAGACAGGTTTTAGCAGAATATGGTGAAGTTATTGAATACAGTCGTGCTTTGAAAGCCCATTATGTCCAGAATAAGCATGAGAAAATTGTGTCATCTAAAGCGAACTCCTGCTATCAGCCTCAGAAACATTTGTAAATCCCTCCAAGATCTATGGCATTCTATCCTATGTTTCTTAAGGTGCCTGGCAGATTCCCTTAGGAATTATATGGAAGAGCTTTTGGCTGGTGTAGCCGTGGTATAAACATGTAATTATATAGCACTGAGCCCTGGTATGCTTGTCACACATCACCTAGAAAGGGGCCAAGTACACTTGTCCTGCCTCCCCTTGTCCGTGGCAGTGTTTACTTCTATATACAGTAGATTCCTAAAACTGCAGGCATATATTCAGATCCTGTATATGTGCGTTGACCTATATTCACATTCCTCTGATAAAGCTGAATTTGTAAATTAGACCATGTTTTCGGAACTTAGTTGACCACAAGTACCTGGAAATGGAGATACAACTACAGCCCTGGGATGGAAGCTTCCAGCTAACAGTGTCCAAAACCTGCTTGAAATCAAGCAGCAGTAGATGAAAGTTGTATCACATGTCGACAATATCGTAATAAAGATGTTTAAAAAATAAACAGAGATGATGCTAAAAAAAAAGAGCTAAAACAGAACCACTGAAGAGAAAATAGGAAAACAAACAGTAGAGATTCTCTTAAGCAGGAATGCTTGGTACCTCGGCAGAAACTAATATCTTACGTAGTTGCGCCAAGAAACACATCCTGTGTGCAGAGCAGATGGTATTACAAAGTTCAGTTTGTCCAAAACTCTGTGTGGGCCCTTTTGCTCCCACGTGGGGGTCGCGGAGGGTGTGATTTGGTCTTAGCGGTTTTTGTTGTAAAGGATCGTCTTTTATTTTGTTTCTGTCCCTCTACCTAGAAACCCTGTTAGCTAATTAAGTCTTGCTGAGCTAAGGGTGAGCAGCCAGGGGAATCTCAAGTGTTTAAACTCTGCGTTGTCTTCCTTAGGAACTTCATCCTGCACACCTAGCTGTTTAGCGCACCACACACGTCCTGACTCCTGACAGTACAGACAGTGTGCAGCCTCAGCAACCTCCTGTCGTTGCACATCAGGGCTGGAGCTTCTCACTGCTCTGTTCCCTTCCCAAGCTTGTTCCCTTTGCTTAATGCAACCGCGCACAGCCCCTTCCTTGCAGCCCTGGAGCTCCCAAGGTTTTTCTAGCAGACTCCATCAAGGTTGTAGATTCTGTCTCCTCCTGCCCTCTCACTCAAACCCACTCTCCCGTCCTGTCCATCATCCAGGCAACTAAAGTCTTCTTCTGTATGAGGTCAGAGGAACCTCATCATCGACTCACTTTGGGGTCACCCCTCACCCAAGTGGGAGATGCTCAACTGGTTTTACTCCAGAGTTTTTACTCCATGTAGTCCCCTCTCTCCTGACCAGATCCCCACAGGTCCGCTCCTGGGCCCCGCACCCGGTGCAGTGCATGGAGAGCCCATTGCCCGTCTCTTTCACACCTCTCTGCCTTTACAAGTAGTTATTATCATAGTCTCCTCTAGAACCATACAAGCCTTGCCCAAAAGGATGTCATAGTTTCCCCTCAGGTAAGGGCACTGTATTTTAAACGTTGCTCTCTCATTCGGATACATTAAAGTCACAGTACTCTCTTGCATGTGACACATAACCCAACAAATTTTCATTTTTAAGGCACTGTTGACTCTAATTTTGCATCTTTATACAGGAAACTCCAGACTCCATATCTGCCTTTCAGGGAGAGAGGGACTGGATCTCTGACAAGATTATCTTCTGAACTATGAACTATAGCACCTAGTGAGGGGAAATTTCTAGCACTCTAAAGGAGCCAGCTTGATTCAGTTCTCCACAAAGTTGTTTATCACACGCACCAACAATTTCCTGCTGCTCTGAAATTTCCAGCCATTTTTGGTTATTTCATCAGTTGTTATGTAGGACTTACATGTCTTTAGGCATGTTTACTGATTCTGTCTTATTAATGGCCTGTTCGGTGTTTCGACATTTGAGCAGGGAACAACAGCTTCCATGCTCACTCTATTGCCCCAATATTCAATTCATCAGTCAATTATATATTGAACACTTGTAATAAAGAGTCCCCTGCTCTCCATGGGAAATATGTTCCAAAGCCCCCACCCCCAGTTGTTGGCAGAAAGCAGGAATAAATAGTACCTATCCACCTCCACATACTCACATGCTCACACACACCTGTGTAATGTTGCCAATGTATTATAATACAGGTTATGTAAATATGGTGTGTGTGTGTGTGTGTTTGTGTGTGTGTTGGAACCTTGTTGCACTGTACTCACCATCCTTATGATGAGCTGATGGTAACATGCTTAGGTGCTAAGATGAAGTGGAGTAGATTGCAAGATGTAGGTAGCGTGAAGTGATGCCCGGATCATAGAGAAGAGCTACTTGGCCACAAGCCCTGAGAGCTCACGGTCAATGAGCCCCGAACATGGATAACAAGTGCAGAGCCACTGCCATAAAGGGATTGTGGTTCCCTGAAGGAACTGCCAGCTTTTTGGTATGAAGAACCAGACAAGCATTGTTGATGAGGGTGACTGGAAACAGCATGCATGAGCCTTGAGGAGAGTGATGGAGTTCTGAGCGTGTTAGTGAAGGTGGTCCTACAGAGCGCGGTCCAGACAGGCTGCATGCTGTTATGCCTGAGCTTGGAGCGATAGCTGTGTCTCACTGCATCAGCACTGTGAAGTCTATGTAGTTCCAGGACTGGTGATGTGCGGTGGCCTGGTGTAAGAGTGGTGATAAGGGCTTGCCAGACAGGAGTATGAGAAGCAGAAGCTAGAGTAGATGTGTAGTAGGTCAGTGGTAGAAAGCCTGGTTCAGGACAGGGAAGGTGTGACACCCAGCAGAGGGGCTAATCCAGTAGAGTTGGAATGAAGATCACAGGACAAGATAAGGAATGGGAGAAGAACACAAGGTCCACACAGAGGCTGAAATAAAGGTTCAAGATCTCAAGAACATAGCAGATTGGGTGGTGAGCTAGCCTAGGGTATGGTGAAGTAGAAACAGAGTTATCAGGGCTGAGTGGAAGGACCTCCTGTCAGAAGACACAGAGTGGAATTAGGCAGCATTGAGGATGTCCAGCCACGGTGTGTGCCCTCTGGGGAAATGGTGCCTTAGTCACCCAGACATCAGATGGATTTATTGGGTACCTGTTTTACACCAAACACTGTTCTAGATTTAAAATCCCTACTCTTCAGAACTTTGATAGAGTGAAGAAGTAATTTGGGGAAGAGCAAGGAACCAAACATGACGGGGTGGCTCATAGGCGTGTGTCAGTTCAGAGTTAGTGACCTTGATCATGAAGTGAAAAGGAATGGCTCTTAGCTTGGTGATGGGAAGGACCTCCTTGGAGAAGATGGAGATGGGAAAACTGAAAAGAACTGTATTCAACAACCTTGTTGTTGTTGTGTTGTTGTTGTTGTGCAGGCATTGGAAATGTAAAGACAGTGGGACCCTGTTGCACAATAAACAGAGGTAACAATAAAAAAACAGCCCAGAATGATTTTCCAGGATGACAGAAATGAATTTAGCTTTTATCATTTTTCTATAATCAGTATCAGATGTTTTTATCCTAAATGATAACTGCAAAATAATTTTTAAAAAAGCAAATTCCAAAAAATATAAAATTATCAGCAGCATATGGTCAGTGGAGTACAGCTAATGTAATAATACAGCGGTAGTTCATTTTCTTACATGGAAGAAAAAATATTCATGAAGGCAGAGAAGAGAAATATATGTTAAATGACAGGAGTAACTTCTGCTGCTCCAGAAACAAACATGATAGTTCCCATTGCGCTTGACATGCTATCTTAAGGCACCAGAAAGAACTTACCATTAAAAACAACAACAAATAACCAAAACCCACTACTTTTGAACTAGTTTTGCTAAAGAAAAAAATTAGGACCGCCAGATTGAGAATCATGTTTTTTTAAGATTGTTTTTATTGAGCTATATATTTTTCTCCCCTTCCCTCCCTTCCCTTCCTCTTCCCTTGTGCCCTCTCCCATGATCCCCATGCTCCCAAT
Organism: Dicrostonyx torquatus; assembly: GCA_028555095.1. NCBI lineage: Eukaryota > Metazoa > Chordata > Mammalia > Rodentia > Cricetidae > Dicrostonyx > Dicrostonyx torquatus. Next base: position 261,509 of record JAQHUG010000136.1, read on the forward strand.
TTACTCAGAAGATCTTGTCTTTTTCTATTTCCCATGTAGATTAGATCCATGTATTTCTCTTCTAGAGTCCTCTTTGTTGTCTAGGTTCTCTGGAATTGTGAATTGTCTGCTGGTTTCTCTTTTTTTATATCTAAAAACCACTCATGAGTAAATACATATTATATTTGTCTTTCTGAGTCTGAGTTACCTCACTCAGTATGATGTTTTCTAGATCCATCCATTTGCCTGCAAATTTCAAGATGTCTTTTTTTCTGCTGTGTAGTACTCCACTGTGTAAATGTACCACATCTTCTTCATCCATTCTTTGGTCAAAGGATGCTCAATCATACCACAAGGATATGTGCTCAACTATGTTCACAGCAGTATAATTTGTCATAGCCAGAACCTGGAAACAACCTAAATGTCCCTTAACCAAAGAATCACATCTTTTAAGACATCATAAATTGAATACATTTTGTGATATTATATATACTCTTCAAGTTCTGCTAGTAACTAATGTCATCGTGTGTTGATAGAACCCAGTCTTGGTCCTCATTGGTCTCCTTTGTGTCTGAAAATCATTAAGGATAGCGGACCTAGAGTCATTCTGAAGTAATCCTTCTATTGAGACATCCCTGCTCAAGACATAATTTTAGGTAACTAGTGTTTTTCTAAGAGCTTACTGACAGACATCAATACAAGTCAAATCTAGATTAAAGAAGGGAATTGTTTACTCTCATTAGTGACAAGGATAACATTTCTTTAATGGTTCTAATGTGCTGTCCACCAACCTCTGAACTTGTACAGACTAGAAAGGAAACATGTCTGCTCAGTTAGAGGGACTAGACCTCTGGAAGTTATGACCATCACATGGTGTCCCCTGAAGCAATGTGATAAAGCTGAGGAGTCCTCCAATGGACTTGAGAAGGCAAGTGTCTCTGAGACACTTTCCTTGCCAGTTTCATGTCTTTACGAGTTAGTATCTTTGAAAAAATAAAATAAAAGAGGCAATGCCTAGCGTGTGCTTGTTACATAAATAAATAGAAACTGCTATGTCCTGGATAGGACTTATGGAAGGGCTTGCTAATGACAGAACCCCTGAAGAAAAAGCCATATATACACTGATGTGATTGAAGCTGACGATCTGATGATTAAGTACTGAGGTGGGATTTTCTGCAGAGATGGCTCTGAAGGTTTTTCTTTAGAAAAAGAAATAGGTGTTGCCTGCCTTTAAAGATGGTCGTAAATACCGTGGAGTCAATAGATAATTAAAAGGGTCACCTTGTGAAAGGAGGTGGTTATCTCAGCCCTTTCTGCCGGTACTCATAAACACACTTACCTGACCTTAAGTCCTGTCAGCAGTGGGAACAGAAGGCCATGGAAGGAACCCTCTGCCATTTGAGGACAGAGACCGCCACTGAATATTCAGATGCTTCAGAGGCAGAACCTCCAAATTCTCTCACTGACAAGCACCTTTCCCCTGGATGGCACTTGGGATTTATAAAACACTCTCCCTTGTAGATTCCCTTTCATCAATGGGATTCTGCTCGTCCCTGAATGTGACCCATAAGGAATCTAGGTTAGGGAAGCTATGTGACTCCTAACTTCCTGACCTGTCACTTGCAGCCGAGGTTTGAACCTTAGACCTCCCAGACCTGTGCTGTTTTCTGCTACTGTTTAGTCACTGCTAGTAAACAGAATGTTATTCAGACTTAGCTGAACCAAGCTCTCTTAAGAATGTAGAACTGGTTTAGGGAAAATGATGATGAGGATGTGATGACAGAAACTGGCAGCCAATGAGCGTTACGTATTTGAGAGGCTCCATCAGAGTTTGCATAGGCTGCTGCACTTGATCCTTGTCAAAAACTCCATGAAAGAGACAATATTACCCTCCTCATTTTGTGGGTCCTAAGATTGGGCAACAGGAGAGGTAATTTGTCAAGATCGCAAAGCCTATAGCTTGTGCTGCCAGCATATAAGCCAATCGGCTGTCTCCTCTGCAAGTACCCTCAGATCCTGTATCCCTGGGTAGGACTGGCTTCCACAGCTTAGCATCACTGCTGTACCCTCAGATCCTGCATCCATGGGTAGAACTGGCTTCCACAGCTTAGCATCACTGCTGTACCCTTAGATCCTGCATCCGTGGGTAGGACTGGCTTCCACAGCTTAGCCCCATTGGTATATATTTCCCTGTTTGAGTGTCCTCAAAAGTACTGAAACCTGAAACTGCTCTAAATTAGGGCTATCATAGCAGAATAGATGAATATCAAGGGGGCAGTTTCCTTGCATCATCATAATAAAGCAAGCTGATTGCTAAGCTAAATTTACTCAACCTTTATGAAATGGACAGCCTGAAGAATGAATGTCACGAGGTTGTCTGCAAACTGATGTCAAGATGATTGCAGTCGCTGGCATCTTCTTCAATAACATTGACTCAATATCTGCCGTTTGATAATGTTCATCCCCAAAAGCACACAAGAAAAATATAGAAAGGAGGCTAAAGATGTAGTTCAGTTGGTAGAGTGTTTGCCTCACATGCACAAGGTCCTGGGTTCAACAGCCAGCACTGTGTCAGATAGGTATGGTGCTACATATGTGTGACCTAGCACCCAGAAGGCACAGGGAGGAGGCTCAGGAGTGAAGGCCATCTTCAGATACACAGTAAGTTTAAGGTCACCATGTGCATAAGACTTTGTCTCAAAAACATAAAAACAGCGCACGTAAGAAATTGGATTAAAAGCATCCAATTAGAGCTAACCCTCAGAGTGCTCAGTGGAATGAGAGCAATGACCCCCAAAATGGGATTCCCATTATTCTGCAATTTTGAGGCAAAAAAGAAAACCTTAAACTAGACACGTTTACTAGAGGGATGGAGAGTCAGGGAAAGACTAACCTAAAGACTTGGGGAGGGGATCAGCATGCTTGCTAGATTTCTCTGGGACACTGGTGGCTTCAGTTGGTTAGCTCAGGAGATGCAGATAAAAGATGAGATCTGGAGGGTGCAATTTGATAGATCCGTTAGGAAAGTTTGTAGCATAAGACCCCCCAAAATAGCCAGACATTTGCTTTGCAAGTGTCAATTGAGCATGACTGTCAGGGGTTGTTCCGAGAGGGAGTAGGAGGATGCTCCGGTGAATGAGACATCGGGCCTCAGCGCTGCGTCTTCCCAGGAGTCTGACAACAAACAAAATGTCCAGAAGTAGCAAGTGCTCTAAAGAAAATTAACCTGGTGCCATGAGAGAGGCTAATGGGGTTAATTTTACTGGGGGCCAGGAGAACTAAGGTAGAGGGACTCAGGAAAGATTGGGGCCAGGACAGTGATGTAATAATATGGTATTATGGTTGGCAGCATTGAGGAAGTGCTTTCTATGTGAAAAGTGACTTATGTCATTTCACTCACAGATTTCCCGGGGCATAAGGAGGAGCAGAGAGCAGAGTACAGAGTGGGGACTGGTCCTGAGCAGGAAGAGTAACTGCTCTTCTAATGCGATGGGAGAAAAGAGAGGAAGTAGGATGGTGGGCAGTGTGGGGATTTCGGCTCACCAAATAGGTGCCGGTTTCTTTTCAGGAGCTTGCTACAGAAAGGAGGCACCAAGAGAGACAAGGGCTTGGAAACAGATCTGATGGAGAACGAGTGTGGACCCGGGTAAAACTGAGCCACTCTGTGCTGAGGACTTCCTCCAGCCGCACTGGCAGCTGGCTCCTGCAAAGCGCTAGGCATGCAGTATGGCACAAGCTGCTTGGGCAACACCTGTTCTGAGCAGACCATCCAGCTTCTCTGTGACTGCCCCCAGTTCGCAACCATGCAGCAGCCAGCCAGAACTAACCAAAACTGCACTGCAAGACCCTGTCTTCAAATCCGTTGTTTAGGAAAAGCCCCTAAGGCAGGGCACCTCAGCATCAAATGCTCATTAGGATGAAAAACAATTGAGGTCAATGCTTTTTGGAGCTTGCAGGTGACTGAAATCGCTCCACTTTTTCTAGTGTTGTTCTATCGTATGTGTGATGTGTCGTACTGCCTCCCATTCAACGGGGATCCCTTAAAAGCCAAACACACGGCTTCTCTGGCATTAGAACTCTGTTGTTACATCTTATGGCAGGGACATGTAAGATGGGCAATTTGCTGCTCCTATAAGAGTACAACACAGAAGGACATTTGGAACTGGTGCCAACTAGTCTGTAACTGGCTGCGTAAGTTCAAATCCACTTCTAGGCAGGGTCTTATTGCTTCATAACTGACAGTGCCAAAGGTTTTACCAAGACATGCAAAAAATGACCTCAATACATTCTAGCTGTTCTGAGACGTGCTTCAGCTGTGGATACTTTTATATCCATGACAACAAAGTTTGGTGATGACGACTGTCTTGGCAATGGTCTGTCTCCTGGTTTCTCTAGGACAGTATAAACTGACGGAAGGCATTCTTACTAATCATGTAGACCCCAGTAGAGGGTACGTGGGTAGCTCTAATTTTCACCCTAAGTCATTAGTAATTTATAAAACAGTAGAGTCAGACCATTTTCTTGAATTTTTAAACTTCACATGGGGCATCTAAAGTGGAAAAAAAACTGTCAATCAGGCAGAAAGACATTTAAGAAAAAAGGGGAGAAACTAACAAATGCAAGAATCCAGGTATTCTCTGATAAGGTGTGGTGGTGGACACAGTAGTCTGGCCGCTAGGGAGGTTGAAGTCCCGCTGCTAGGGAGGCTGAGGTGGGACTACTGGGAATATAAAGGGCCTGTATGGTGTCAGTTTTAGGCCAGCCTGAGATACGTGTGAGACCCTCTCAAAAACAAGCAAAATTAGAAATTCTCTTTTGAAATACTTTGGGTTACACCAAATTTTATGTGGGAGGCAATGTTTTGTATTACATCAAACAGTGTCGTGACTTCTCTGACACCCTTAAAACACTTTGCAAATAAAACCTTGTAAATTACAAGACACCCCCGTGGGGGACAGGGGCTGAGGTAATCTGGTTCTTGCCTTTGATTTTATTTATTTATTTACTTATTTGTTTGTAGTTGTCTTCTTCTAAAACAGGATCTCACTCTACAGCCCAGGTTGGCCTCACACACTCCAGGGAATTCTCCTGCCTCAGCCCCCTAAATGTTGGGATTACAGATGTGAGCCATGGACTGGCTTGTCTTTGCCTTCTTGAATGAAAAGTTTGAAGCCCAGTAAACTTGGCCTTTCATCACCTCATGAAGTGAGGAAGTGGTCGTTTTCTTAGAGACCACGATCCGGTTCTTTAAATCAAGACCATGGTGCATTTGTTTAAAAGCAGCACAGTCCATTCACTTTCACTTTTTCTGTCATTGTATACTGCATACTTTTGATTAGGATACTAAAGGTTATTTCCCATTTTCCTCCTTAGAATTCCTATTTCTTCCTTAGAATTCTGCATACAGATATATTGACTCCCTCAGGTCCACTTCACTGTCAACTGTAGATTTTACTTTGAAAATTATTTCATGTTGATGGGACCAGGAAGGTACCAGCACAACTCAAAAACACCGTGTAGGAACCCAGAAGGTCAGCCTGGCTGAGTGCGAGTGGTTTAAATCCGGAACTCTGAGAGTCTTGGACACTAGCTGCTGAAATATGAAAGCTCTGGTGTCAGAGTGGGGATGGGGAGCGATGGAGAGAATCAGGAAATAGGAGGGCTATGGCACAGCCCCTAACTTTGGGGTGAGATGGAAAGACCTGGGGCGGGCTGTCAGGCTGGGCGAGGGTGCAGGGAGGAGCCGGGGAGGGAGGGAAGGAGAGAGGGAGGACACGGCAGGAGAAGGGAGAGGGGCTGGTGGAGCGCAGAGGCCGCCTCGCAGGGCGCGTAGCGGGCGCACCGGTTCCCGCGTGGCTGAGCGTCCCAGCGCCCAAGGCGGCGGCTGCCCCGCGCTATGAGGACGCTTCTGAGATGAACAGCCCACGCGGAGCAGTCCACGCGCCGCTCCGGAGATCGCTGAGCGAGCAGCTGCGGGACTCCACCGCCAGAGCCTGGAATCTGCTGTGGAGGAACGTTCGCGAGAGGCGGCTGGCAGGTCGGTGTTCCGGGGCCCTGGGTGCGGGTCCGGCATGGTGCCTGACAGCTGGGCTGCGCGCGGACCGCAGAGTCCTCCTCCACTGGGGCGCCAAGGTAAAGCGGGTGGCTGCGTCCCAGGTTGGCGTTTCCACGTGGCTCATCCCCTGAACGCTGGCGAGGGCGGCGCGATCCTGTAAGAGCTTACAGTAGTGGCGGAGACCAGAAGTTTGGAGGGAGACAGGTGAACAGTTGGTGAAAGCAAACAGCTGCCCACCACCCAGGTGCCGCTGGGATCCGTTGTGCCCATTCTGGGAGCTGCCAGAGAAAGATTTAGGAATCCATTTCCCCCCCGGATTGAAGGAGAGGCTGTGGTTATTCCTAGCCAAGAGGGTTTAAGAACTTTTGCTTAGGTTGAAATGGGTTCCCCTTCTTCACCCCGCACCCACCTTGTGTGTTGTGGCATCAGATGTGTGTCAGCGCTGCAGGAACCACCATCTCCTGGTGGGACCACAAGCACAGTGAGTGTTCTGGGCCCTCCATGCCTGTAGTCACTGCTTTGCACATGCTCAGGAGGACAAGTCCACTCCACCAGGTTCAAGGGCAGTGCGGTGTTAAAAGCTGCTGGAAGATGCCTCGGGAGTTATAAGAAGTGTGATTGGTTGGAATGCTTCTGAGATCATCTTGACTTGTCTTCTGACCTTGTCTTGTCCAGTAGTAGGCGTCCATTGGTGTGGAAGAGAATTCTGGAAAGGAAGGTATAAAGCTTGGCAGAAGGAAAGGATGCCACAGGTGAAATAACCTTGACCTTTGGACTTCCCATTTCTCCCATTTAACCTGCAGAACAAGCCCTCCACTAGGGCTCTGCCACCACATTCCACGCCCCCATCAGCCTGAGACCATTCTGGGTTCAGACACCCCAGCCCAGGTCACTTTGAACAGAATGCCCTTATCAAACTTACTCAGAAGGCATCGTGAATGAATCCGACACTCAGTGTAGTAAGCAATAAATGTTTACCCATATTTTCTTTTCAGCACAGTGGCTCCGTTTAGTAGGCACCAAACAAATAAACAGACTTTTCCATTGGGACCCAGAAACAAATCAGGTCACCCAGTACTTTTGGCTGTTGATTTTTAAAGACCTGTAAGCGCATGGTAGACCCTGGAAAGTAACAGTTAATAACCCACCCCACCTGACCCTCCTGAGCCTTGCTTTCCTATTACATTAGGTTGTATTGTGTTAGATTGTATCGTCTCTGGGTTGGATGATGTCAGGGACCTTCTGTGGACCTGTGAGTTTGCTGCTTCTTAATTCCGGAATTCTTACTGTACAAAGTACTTTTTGATAGTGTCTGTTGTTTAATTCTGTGGAGTTGGTTATGTCAGTGCACCCTCAGGAAGCAAGAAGGTTCTCCAGGAGGGTTGCCAAGGCTGTGCTAGGTTTTTAGAGCTGAGACCAAAGATGACTACAACCTCTCCTCCAAAGAGAGAGTTTGGAAGGAATAGCGTGCTGTAAAGGCTTCAAAGAGTATGTTCACGGGCGTCTTGGACATTGCTGTTAAGGCAGTGGCAGCAGGGGCTAAAAACTATGGGTAAAAAATAAGCATATTTAAGCCCACAAACATGAAGTTAGATATGAAGGCTAGGTGCAGCTTCAGAATGTTAGCTTAAGAGTTCACTCAGAGGAACTCAATTAATTTTTGAAATAGTGGTATGAGGTTTTAAAATGTTTAATCAGAATATTAATATCTGCTTCCTGATAATCTTCTCATCACCCTGCTAACAGCAAATGCCAGGAGGTTATTCGACTAGGACCAGACAATTCTCTGTAAAGGGGACTTCAGTTTCTGCCTCTCTAAGCTGCTGGGCTCCATGCCACAAAACCAAGCCAACCCCATAGAGGAGCTTTTAGATGCAAATTGCTCTTCTTGCTAAAGTAGCTAAAATATGCAGCTTTGGCCACCAGACACTGAAATGCTTAAGGTTTTAATGTTGGCATCACTTCCAGCAGAAAGTGCTCTCTGTTGGTAAAAGTCATCTTTATAAGACTCAGGTCACAGGATCAGTCACCTGACCATGTCTCTAGAGAGCATGTGCTCTGAGAGGGACCTTGTCTTGTTTGTTTGGGGTTTTACTTTGTTTCCTTTATTTTCTTTTTCTATCAAATAAAAGTTCTGTGCCTGCTTTTCTTCAGCTTGTTAGGCTTTTCCCCTTGAGCCTAGTGGACCGAGCAGAGCTGAGAGTGCTGTAGAGCACACTTGTGTTGGCTAGCCAGAGTGCCCTGAACGCACTGAATCTAAGGAAACCCATGTTCTAACTTTGCAATCTTCATGAAAAGGTGTCCCCTCAACTCAACAGAAACGCAAAAAGAAATACAACTGAATGAAAAAAAAAAAGTGAAAAGGGCATGTGACTGCTCCTAAGGCATTGAGGTTTTTATTATAGGTGTAAGGGAGAACACGGGCAGAGGCATCTGGAAGAGTCTGAAAGAGTCTGGAAGAGTCCAGAGTGGACATGACCAGCCAACTGAACAGGGCCATGTAGGGGGAGGAGAGAGGAGAGGAGGGAGAGTCAGAAGCCAAGAGACCAGGAGGCAAAGAGACCAAGAGACCAAGGGAAAAAAAAAGAACCCATGGTACCCAAAATGGCTGGATTTTCTAGCAGTCAGAAAAGCTAGGGGAAGGGAAACCCAGCCAGTCCCTGGGCTGGGGTTTAGGGTAGAGGATGAGATATTCCAGCCAGGAGGACCCTGTCACAGGTAGGAACTGAAGGATGCTGGGAGAACCTCGTGGCCAGAGTTGGCTTTGATGTGTTAATAGCACCTTCACCATTTGTCCTGAGTTTGTGAGCTAGCACAGCTAAGTGCCGTGTGAACATACATAATGAGAAAACACATTTCTTAACATAGGTCGCAATGACATAAATGAGACAAGTAATGAAAGACTAGGGAGTTCCTGTCAAAGAGACAGCAAGCACCCTCCTGGGGCTCTCTAGTTCTGTGGACACTAACAGCTGAATGAGCTCCCACTAGGCAGCTGAATTTACCAGAGTGTGCTTCGTCTCCCCCAGGATTCTAATTCCCATGGGGCCAGCAAGAGTTTTTCTCATCTGTCACCTCCATATTTCATACTAGTGGCAGCAATTGTTTATTTCCCAAATGACAAAGCTGGTTGATTCAAAGCAGGATTCAGATTCAGGTCATCAGATGTTAGAGGACATGCCACCTGTGTCCATGTCCTAAGCTTTGAGAAAATACAGACCGGTCGAGATATTCTGTTACCACAGTGGGACTGAAAAACTGTAACAAAAGAACCTGAAAATCTGCTTCTTCTGTCCTGGGCTGGCAAGGATAACCCTCCTCACCTTACCAAGCTCATCCCCCAAGTCATTCCTCTGCGATGGTTAGCATGAGTTTATAGAGGTTTGAAACAAATCAATAGTCATACATCTTGCTTGTTGGAGCCTGTAGGTGTTCACCCCACCCATCATCAGAGCAAGGGCAGTCAGTTGTAAACTCTAAATGAACTACCATTTCTTCCAGGTAGGTGAGTGACAGGCCCTTCAACTCCCCCAGTTCTCCAATCAGCCACTTCCAGTGACAATTCTGTGCCTACAAGGTCATTAAATTCTTTAGGCCAAAGCACACCCAATGCCTCTGGCATTCCTCAGCACTTTGAGCTACTTTTCAAATGTTAATGACAGAGGAAGGTCCCGATGACTTCTGGAAGGCTTCCTTCTTCTTCATACTGGAAGACCATCAGTGTTTGATTCCCTTAGACTCGCATATCAATATTTGGGTAATGTGCATGTTAATTGATACCACATCTTTTGTTCTTTCTTTTTTTTTCAATAGTCTCCTGCTAAATTATTTCTTTGAGACCCAGGAAGTTAAACTGCCACCAAGAATATACTAACTTAAAACCCTGAAAACTTTCAGTTGCTTTAGAAAGCATAGTCCCACCAAGTTCCCACGGGTTCCTGTTAAGACAGGTTCCTCAGTTCTCAAAGTCAAGAGTGGCTCACGGCGTTCTGTCACAGGATGTAAACACAGATTGGGACTTCAATGCCAAGCAGGATGGAGAATAAAGTGTGGTCCATTAAATGCTCCTTATTAAAATCTAACTGCCTGCCATGATATCACAAGGACCGGATGGCCCTAGCAGATCCTTTTCATGTTTCTGCTGTCTTTTCTTACTATCACTTCAGTGTGAAGGCTGGACTGTGCTGCTCCCACAGGGGTTTGTCATTGCCACTCCCGCCCTGACAGCACTGAAATGTGCTTTATATTTACAGTAACAAAAACATCTAAGTCAAATGACAAAATCCAAGAGGGCTTATCACCTAGATCAGCGTTGTTCTCGACCTTCACTAACCTCAGGATCACCCCAGCCCACAGGGACCCAAGCCTCTCTCTGACACTCAACTCATTCAGATGCCCAGCAGTGTGCAACTGGGGGAGGGGAAGAACCGATTTACTTTAAGTTCCCCGTGATACTCATGAAATGTGGAGCCCAATACAGACTATTCAAAATGAGCAGACCTAACCTAAAACTCAAAATCTGAAATGCTCCTAATTCTGAATTTAAAAAAAAAAAAAAAGGCAGGGGGAGGACAGGAGGTCACCAGTGGAGCATGCCACTCTGTCCTTATGGATGCTTTGCGGACACATGTGTGTACTGCCCAGCTTCCTCTGCACCTTTAAGGATGGAAGACTCTGGAGCCCTTCTTTTTGTGATATATAGACTTTTATCTGTTGTGAAATTATTAAACATATTGCATAAAGTTCTATTACATGTATACGATATATATGAAGCATGAATGAATTTTCTGTTTAGACTCGAGTCCCATCCCTAAGACATCTCATGGTGTATATGTAAATATATTTCAAAATCTGAAGAAAAAAAAACACCAGATAAACAAAGACCCAAAACACTGCTGGTTCCAAGCATTTTGGCTGAAAGATACTCAAACTCAATTGTAAGCACCTAAGCAAAGTGAGGTGAGAGGGAGTTTATCCTATTAAAGAGCAAGAACAAAACAAAACAAACAAAGTCAGCAGTGCCTAGAAAATAATGAAAAAGGTGAAAAAGCAAGTCAGTGAGAGAAAATGATGGCAGACACATGGCCAGGACGGTGTTAAAGGCTTAGGTAGGCTAGCTACCAGGGAAAGACATTTAGCTTTGAGTCTGAAATGGACTTCACAAAGAGAAAGGGGTAAGACCAAACAAGTTGCCACCAACAATGGCGCAAGCTAGGCTTGAATGAGGGTAATGGTGGTGGAAATGGATGGGTGGATGGAAATAGGTGATAGAAAGGGGCACGTGTGAGGTGCCGCAGAAGTGGAGGCAACCCCTGGACCAGCTCGTTGTTGGAGACTGGGGGAAATAGAAGGAGATGCTGTTGGCTGAGACGGGGACCACCAGAGGGTGTGCATAGAGGCAAGAAGAATGAAGAGCTCTCTGTCATGTGTCGGCCTATTGCATGCAAAAGTCAAAGAGCTGGGTTACAAACACAGCTCTGAGATGAAAAGCAGAGCTAAAGAAATAGGTTAGGTTATCAACATCTACCTACTCCATAAAACTGTGGACTGGGTGATGCTGCTTAGAAAGAGAATATAAATAAGGTGAAGTGTTGCGGAATATTACTTTAACTAGCAAATATTTGTTACATTTATTTATGCTGCAGAATATCACTTTAACTGTGTAAAGCTGCTTTACATTTGTTTGTTTACTTATGTAAAGATGTGTTACATTTGTTTCACCTTGTCTGCCCATGGCACCTGATTAGTCTAATGATAACCTGAATGGCCAATAGCTAGGCAGGAGAGAGGCAGGCAGGGCTGACAAGCAGAGAGAATAAGTGGGAGGAGAAATCTAGGCTGGAGAGAGGAGGGAAAAAGAAAGGGACACACCCAGGGCCAGAAGTCAGACAGCCTCCAGCCAGATATGAGAAGCTGTGAAAATAAGATACAGAAGAAAAGAAAGGTAAAGAGCCCCAAGGCAAAACATAGACAAACAGGCTAAGTTATAGAGCTATCAAGGAACAAGCATAGCTAAGATGGAGCATTCATAACTAATATTAGGTCTCTGTGTCATGATTTGGGAGCTGGTTGATGCCCCCCCCCCACCAAAAAAGCCTGCTATGAGGAGGGAATGTTCTAGGACTTTCCTTATTTAGACAGAACAGTTAGACTTGAATATACATGAGCTGTACGTTCTTAGGGGCACTAGATCATTAGCAATATTGTCCCAAACTCTTCATTCCTCAGCAAGATATTCATACTATATTGAATACTCCTTTATGGCACTAAAATTGTTGATAAATTTAATAATAATGATAAATTCTTCATTACCAAAGTGTCTTTTAATTTCAATATCTGTTATTATATAAGATAACAGGAACAGGAACAGAAGGATTCAGCCTTCAGGTTTATGTAGGAGGTGTGGTAAAGGCAGACATTGGATGAACGAATGTAGGTCAATGAGAGATAGACAAGGCAACCCCATACCATCGGGAAACTCCATGGGGGGCCTCTCGCAGGCCCCCATGGCAAACATGGTCCAGTCATTCCCGGTTGCTATGGAGAATGTGTCTAGTCAGGAAAATTAGAAGGCCTCTTGTCTACTGCCATAAGCAATAATGGTCTAAATGATGAGATAAATATGGAGAATGAGTCAAAAAATCTA
>JAQHUG010000136.1:275299-290488 GCA_028555095.1 Dicrostonyx torquatus
CTCAATTCCTCTGATTTGTAACCTGCTTTCCCTGATTTATTAACGTCAGTGTAAAATGTACGGGCTCCAGCTATTGGAGCATCAAGTACAATTCGAGGAAGAATCCAGGAAGTTCTCTTAATGAGGTTAAGTCTACCACTTTTGGGATAGCTGCTATTAATTTCTCCCAAAAAATTAGCACAAGCCCTTTGCCATGGTTCATTGTCTTCCCATAACCTTTTTATTTCATCAGTAGTAAAAGGTACTATAATTTCTGCTGGGTCTATGCCTGCTAGTTGACGAAGTCTCAGTTTGCCTTTTATAATTAATTCAGAGACCTTTTCCACATAAGTTTTTAATTTCTTACTTGGTTTGTGTGGTAAAAAGATCCATTCTAAAATGATATCTTCCCTTTGCATTAAAATAGCTATTGGAGAAATTCTGGAAGGCAGAATAACTAAAATACAACTGAGATTTGGATCCACCCTATCCACATGTGCCTCCTGTAATTTTTCCTCATTTAATCAATATTTTAAAGAATATCAGGAGAATAAATTTTCAAGGTCGCCCTCACCCTACGCTTACAAAAAGAAAAACATGAGAATTCGATAACAAGTGGTCTTAGCACAGAGTTGTGGTTACTGCAACTTGTTGGGTTTCTATATAAAACAGGTAGGAGTTTTCGGCTGGATGGGAACAGTCTAATCCAGCAAAGTCCAGTAGGGAAGCTTTCCCGCGTTGACTTTCTCAATACTGCATCCAGTAACTGACATCATCAGTTATACGGTACCCACAAATATGTTGGCTGAGATGAAATTTGTCAAAGGAAAACAGGTTGTCACTAGCTTACGGTTTATTGTTTGCGAGGAGATTAGCTTCAACTTGGGCTAGCCTGATAGCAAAGCTGAGGCTAGCCCTTGGGGAACAGAGTCCTCCTGCAGCTGAGGCAGAGAATGACCATGTTAATTGTGTGGTTCCCCTGAAGAAGAAACAGGGCCCAGCTAATTGTCTGAGGCTCCTCCAGAAGACCGTCTGACATGCCCTGTGGTGTGCATATGCGTCAGCTGCCAGCGATCATGTAGCCTTCTCCTTCATGCTTTTTACATTGTTTAGGTCAAACACAGCACTTATCAAGAAAAAATTTGCCTGGTGACCTTGCGGTGTTCTGGGGGTTCAGCCATTAGGATATTTTTATATATGCCCTTGTGCAAGTGTATGATATTACAAAGTAAAAATAAAAGTGGTTTGGAAAGTGTCACAACAGTCTTGAGGCTGAAGGGCAAACATTTGTGTCACTTTTGCAGTCGGTCAATAAGTACTGAGCCATGAAGTAACATCTTCGACAAAGCCTGTGGGGACAGACTTAGAGAATATGAACCCCATTCTATGGTTGTCTCCTGGCAGAGCACATCAGCTTTGTCATGCTGCTCAAATCACTCACCCCATGTTTTTGGCCCGGAACGGAGTGAGCTTCCAGAAACTGCGGACAAGTACGGACCACGTGGTAACTACACGGTATCTTTACACTGTGCTAAACTGGCCCAGGCTCTCAGGCCAGATCTTTCCTTGGTCACGTTTTCAGCCATGACAAAGAAGCTTGAGAATGGCATGGCTCTGCGCTGCAATTACTTTTCATAGTAGACTATATTACTTATATTACATCATAGCATATGGGCCTTTTTGAGCGTTCATTTCTCTTTCTGTGTGACATCAAATGAATAAGGACAACCAGAGCAGTGGTTCTCACTGGAAGTCGCCACCTCTTGTGGGTCTTCCCCGTGGGTAGCCTAAGACCACTGGGAAACACAGATACTTGCATTATGATTCACAGCAGTAGCAAAGTTACAGTTATGAAGTAGCAAAGAAGATAATTTTATGGTTGGGGCCACCACAACATGAGGAACTGTATTGAAGGGTCACAGCATTAGGAAGGTTGAGAACCGCTGAGCTAAAGGACCCCAAAAGAAACAAGCACATTCACTAGCAGTGCTATTATGCTGGAAAGTCTTGATATGTCTCAGCCTCCCTCTAGAAAAAGGCAAAACATTTTCAGATGCCTTGAAAATATTTTCCATTAAAATTCAATTTTCTCTATTGGAACAACCTCAAAAATACAGATCTCCCCTGGAAAATGTAGCAAGACTAAGTTATACTATCATCCCTTCACTGGGGCGTATGGGCCAGCATAGCAACATCATGATGAAGGGGCTATAATACTCCCCGCCCTTCCCAGATATGGAGGATGTCTTCGAAAACACTGACAAACATCGCACAATCCTAGCCATAGAGTCGTCTCCCTGCCCTTGGGATCTACGGCATCTCTTTGTCAGAGGCAAGAGAGCGTTGCTTAAGCACTGGAAAGTGAGGAGTGGGGTGAAGACACTTTTAAAGAGGTGCATCAGAATACTCCAAGGAGGTCTTACAGGCTGCCTTATTCTTTCTGAAAGGAAAAAAAGAGGCTTCCTTGTAGTCGGCTTTTCTTTGGGCTGTCAGCTCACAAATAATGACGCGGAGAATGACTATTAATTATGAAGACCCAGCCTTAGCTTAGGCCTGTCCCGCCTGCTCTTAGAACTCAAGTTAACCCATTTGTTTTAATTCACATTCTATGGTGTGGCCTGTTACCTCATCTCTCAGTACTGCTCATGCTGCTGTCTCTAAGGCTGGCTGGCAACTCTGCTTTCTTCTTCACAGAGCGTTCTCTGTCCCCAGAAGTTCCACCCAACCTCCTCCTGCCTAGCTAATGGCCATTCAGCTCTTTATTAAATCAATCACAATGACATATCTTCACACAGTATGAAGGACCATTCCACGTTTCCTAGCAAACCATTTATAGCTCCTAAATCAAAAGCAATAGGGACACTGAGTCTTAACTCTCCACAGAAGAACCATAGATATGGAAGAGGGATGGGAGCTGTTTGGGACATCATATGACATCATATAGAAAATCAGAGCTGTACAGTGGACAGTCAACATGTGAAACCAGCGCTCTTCAGTTATGAGAGGATAGGAATATTTGTCATAGCTGTGACTACAGTACTGAAAGCAGTGATTGCTCAGTGTCCCCAGCGTGTGTTCTTTGACTCTTGACTCATAAAACCGCACAATTTGGGGGTGTTGGTGTGTGACGGAAGACCGTGTGTACGCCACCATGATCTAACAGCTGGTGGAACTAAGACCTACCTGAGTTTGTATCTTAACTTTGCTACTTAAGATGCAGGTTTGGGGTCCAAATTTACCTTGGTGTCTTGTTTCCTTGTGTTCAAAAGGGTGACTAAGCATAGTATATACTTCCATGCTGTTATAAGAACTGAGTGAGTTTTCTACACACAAAAAAAGTCAGTTCATGTCTGCCTCCAGTCAACACTACATAAGTGTTAATTTAGGAAAGGTTTATCTGAAGTATGATGTGCTGGAGACATGGCATAAAAGGATTCTTTTAGCCCTAACTGTAAACCACCTATTCCTTTCAATTCTGGATTCATCTGCTTATCCCTATATGTTTGGATCCCTCTAGGAGTTTCCAAGGGTTAGGACCTTAGTCTTGTTTCCCTTATTCTGACAGAGATGCAAGCAGCCAAATGCTGAACATGTTGTCAGCACCCTGATCAAGTCCGTTTGTATTTTAAGGTGTTTATTGATTATGCTAAAATTTTATGACTTGTTCGTAAAAAAAAAAATTACCATCAACTTTGGAATTATGCAGCCAAGAGTCATTCACACAACCTTAGCCTAACTGAAATTTATGATGAAAATGAGAAAGATGATGAACTAGCTAATCTCTAAGATTGCATTTAGCTTTTCAATTAAGCCATATAACTAGACTGAAGGATTACGTAAACATCACAGAGTTAAGTCCCTCTTCTGGAGGAAATCTGTGGGGTGGTCCCATGGATGAAAGAGGGAAGAGGCCTAGAGGGTGTCCATAACCGTCTCCCCCAAGCAGTTTTGTTCTCAGCACACAGCAGCAGCATCTCACAGTAGGTCCCTTCTAGAATTGGAACTACATCCGCCAGAATTAAAGAAGGAGAGAATGTGCCAGAGCCTAGAGCCTGCAAGCACTCCTAAAGTCTGTGCAACAAGCAGCAACAGGGCTCCGCGGGCCAAGGCACCTGCTGCCAAGTCT
This sequence comes from Dicrostonyx torquatus, assembly GCA_028555095.1. NCBI lineage: Eukaryota > Metazoa > Chordata > Mammalia > Rodentia > Cricetidae > Dicrostonyx > Dicrostonyx torquatus. The sequence continues at coordinate 279,405 of JAQHUG010000136.1, forward strand.
GAGGACCTGTGTTCAATCCCCAGAACCTACCCAGTGGAAGGAGAGAACCCACTCCTGAAAATTATTCTCTGAGTCCTGCACGCATGTACCCGTAGGCCCTGCATTGCAGTTGTGCTGGGCTGTGTAGCTTCAGGGGCCATGCCTTCTATACAGAAACCTGTAATCCCACCCCCATCCCCAACACACACACCCATCACCACACTTGGGTCAGTGTTCTGGTGTAACTGAAGTCCCATTTTAATTTTGCATGGGGTCTTCCATGATGAACAGTCATGCATGCGGTGGAAACCAGGCCCTTGCAGAATCAGGCTTTGCTTTTTAAGTTTGCCTTGTTTGTTCTGTTTTATCGTTTGACGAGTTGAACACCATCATGTGAAATGAGATACTGTGTTGCCCTTGATTTTCACAGTTATAATGACTATAATTTATTATATACATCGAAGCAAATATTTTAATTTCTATTTTTAAAGTATGTGACTTAAAGTATATAAGGAAATTGGGACGAGGCGCCATACTTGGCATGCTGCACTTTTAGATATGTGTTTTGCAACTTCTTAATTCACTTCTTGTTGCTTAATTAAATATTTACTCATTTTACAATGCCCATAACAGACTAATTTCGCTTCTATTTAAACCATTACTGCTATTTCCTGTGCAGCTTTCACCTGGGGTGCTCACCAAGCCAAGGAAATTAGCAGCAGTTATAAGGCTCTCATTTATCACCAGGGGTTTTCTGGACCCCTCTGCCAACACTTCATTTTGTCGTAATACCCATCTGTCTGGAAGGTACCAGTGCTGATGGAGTCTCATCTCCCTTGTGGCATAGGTCAGATCTTCCTTTGCCAACAGTAACTCTACCTAGAACTCCTTGTTTGCTTATCTAGAAAATGCAATTATTTCTAGTCAGTTAAGAAAGGCAGGGGCCTGGAGAGATGGCTCAGTGGTTAAGAGCACCAACTGCTCTTGCAGAGGACCTGGGTTCAGCTCCTAGAACCCATTTGGTGTCTCCTAGCTGTCTGTAACTGCATTTACAGGGTATCTGATGCCCTCTTTGGCACTTGCTGACATCTCCAGGCCCATGATACATGTACATAAATGCAGGCAAATACATGTACACACATGTATATGAAATTAAAAAATAAACACATCTTTTAAAAAAGCATTTCCCAGATCCATCTAAGAACATATTTAAACGCCTCTGAATAGCCACACAAATAAGTGGGCAGATCTAACTAGCTGACTGTAGACGTTACCAGAAAGCTGACCTGCTTAACAACAGCATTCTCACCGTGAGGTGAATGGGCACAGCGTGATGATCCATGAAGAGAAGCTAGCGACAATGGCTTTGTGTATCTAGTTCTGATCAGAAGGGAAGTATGAAGGGCGTGGCTGTTTCACAGGAAACTTCTAAGGAGTTTTATAATCCAGATGAGGGACACTAAGTCTGTAGTGAAACAGACAGTCATAGCACCATCATCATCACTGGGAATTTAAACCACTGGACCGCTGTTGGAAGGGCTCCTGGATTAATGCTTGATCTAATGACTTGCTTTCATGGCTGTATCTGTCTCTAGGATCATGCTGTTCCGAGAGACATGCCAGCTGCCCCAGCTTTGTACCAGGGATATAGAAGCTATGCATTGTGTTTCCAACCAGTGTATGGGTTGGTGATATCATTCTATTAGCAGTAACTTGCAGTGTGACCTACTGAATGCCAGCCACTATGCTAAATACTTCCCTTCTCTTCTTATTTAATGTCCAGACAGCCTGGTAAGAACCATCAGGGCAACTGTTAACACGCACAGAATTTTACAGCCTTAAAAAAAAAAAAAAAAAAAGGCTTCTTCACAGACTAATGACGTAGACAGAGGTATACTTCCTCTGAGAAAATGCAACCCCTAGGCATAGGCTCAGTGAATATGATCTTACCCTGAGCAGTTTCAGCCTCATGATATCCTTAAACACCCTGCCTGGGGTACGGCCGGACAGTTGCATGTTCTGCTGCCTTCTTCACTTCACAGTGGAGAAACCAAGGCCTAGCGAGGTCAGGTGACTTGCTCAACGCACACATTTGTGAGACTCAGAGGGTACAAAGTCCCAAACCCTGTTCCCAGCCTTTAGCACTGAGTCATGATGTTGCATGGGTGTCCTAGGGACAAGGGTGGGACGGCTTCTGGAGCACAGGTGCTTCAAGACAATTCAGAGTGTAACCAAGGGAGCGGTCCAGGGCACTCTGGCGTCTTTGGGTTTCTATAGTAACAATGACGATGCTCGTGATGACCCTGAACATTTGTGTAGTGCTTTGCAGCTCCGTGTCTGCTCTTTACTAGAACAGTGACTTAATATTCACAGGTTTTCACAAAGATCCTCTCGAACAGGCCATGTGGGCACAACGATCTTGATTACATTAATTATATAGTAGAAGAAAAGAAAAAAGCATGTGACTCCCAAGGGTCCCTTGGCCAGAGGATGGCAGAAGGAATTTAAGTTCAGGTTTCTACCCCATGTTTGCTCTTCTGGGCTCACTGTCTCCAGGTCTCTCAGATGCTTTTTATTGAACTCAGAGCTCCCAAACTGGACAACACATCAGAGCTGCCAGGAGGGTTCCATGAAATCCAGGCTACGTCCTCACCAGATCTGTTATATGTTTGGGGGTAGGGCGTGCAGGGAGAAGGAGGTGATATGTAGTTTGTTTTTTCAACAACTTTTCCAGATGATTTAACTGTCTCTTTGTATATAGACTGCCTGGTGCTGTCCTCCCGCTGGCAGTGACCAGAACGGTACAGCCATGGTCATGGCCACCTCAGGTCCTATGCCTATGCTGTCTTCAAGGTCTAATAATTGGCATTCCTTGTGCCTACCCAGATCCTACCCAGTTTCTGATGGATTCTCTAATGTCTTCGTACCAGCGTTTGCTCCCCCTTCCTGAGGGTCTCCTGCCTTCTTCTCTTGGTGCCTTTTGTGGACTTAAAGGCTGGAAGGCCCAGCTCTAGGAGGTTCTAACACAGCTCAGTGCTTTTCTGTTTGTCACCCTTTACCCTAGTTTCTTCTTTCTTACTGTGATAAAACACTGACCAAAACCAACTTGGCGGAACAGCATGGGGCTTCCGTGTCCTGGTCACAGTCTGCCACTCGTGGATGTCGGGACAAGAGTTCAAGACAGGATCCTGGAGGTAAAACTGAAGCAGCGGCCACGGAGGAACACTGCTTACCAGTTTGGGTCCCGTGGTCCCGGTTGCTCTCAACCCAGAACCACTTGCCTAGTGGTGACACTGACCCTAGTGGACCGGGCACCCCCATCCATCGCTTACCACAAAAATGCCCCTACAGATTTGCCTATAGGTCAATCTGATGGAGCTGTTTTTCTCAGTTGAGGTTCCCTCATCCCAGATGACCCTCACTGAGTCAAGTTGGAATAAAGACTGAAGCGTCATGTCCTTTTGCTGTCCATTCTGAAGAAGGGGGAAAGGGAGGGGTATGACAACACAGCTAGAATGTGCAGACCTGAGTCCCCTCGGACGTCACCCCTCGCCTCTCCCTTGCTTCAGCTGCACATTTCACTCTGTATCTTGCTGGCAAGAATTTGTCGTACAATAGGGACACTTTGTGCTTCCTTGTGAGGCAAAATCACCCAGTGGCCGAAGGGGTATAGTAATGCCTACGTACATGGCCTGGCCAGCTTCTGAAAGGTCAGTTGATGAGCCCTTTACTGTTTCAAGGTGATTCCAGCCAAAAAAAAAAAAAGTCCTGTCCTTGTTTCTCCTTGTACTCAAAGAACCATAAAACATTAAGATTTATAGAAACCTTATAAAATTATCTTGACTGAGCCATTAATCAAGACCAGCCAACTGGACCTGAGGAAAGTTAACCACTTCCTGTCACCTGTCAACAAATCTGACATTGCAGCCGCGTTCTGCGTCACGCCAAGAAACTCTTGGGATTACAGGTGACTTTGTACTTGACCACTCATTTGCAAGCATAATGCTGATTTCCAAAGTTTGCCTACTAGAGTACATTGTCTTTGAGAGAAGGGTAGCAGCTTAATATCAAGAGTAAAGCCTTTGCAGTGATGCTAACTTTACAAGGATCTGTTGGTAAACTAACTCGGATTCGCTGATGGAGTAAAGGGAAGACTGCTGGCTGAAGAGGATTAAAGGCATTTTCTTCCCTCCTCCTAGATGCTGAATAGAACCCTTGTGATCCCAACCCCTGGCTTGCACAGATGCCACCCCTTAGTGTTTGGCATACTTTATATCATACGTCAGCTTTGTCGATTTATGCAAGATAACATTTCTTTATTTTCTAGCCTCGCAGAATGCTATCGGAGCTTCTCATCTCTGAACTACAGGAAACAAAGACTGCTGCTATTGTATGTGTTGTGCAACACTATTCCCGTGGAGACACAAACAAATACCTACTTACCCTAGATAAGGAACCATTGCAGATCAAAGTACTAATATCATTAAAGTCCTACTTGATGGAATGAGTTTAACTGAAGTTACTTATCGGAGTATGGGTGAGAAGTTACTTATCAGAGCATGCATGACTCAAAGACATCACCGAAGCCCACCCCCATGTGAGTGACGGCCCATAAAATCTGGAGCAGTTCAATGGACTATATTTTTCAGGCAGCTAGGGTTATGTGAGCCACATCCAAACAGCTGGTCTGGTCTCTGGCTTCCAGGTAGCTTGGTTCCCCTGACATTGTCTTTCAAAATTCTTTACTATTTATATAAACTTAGGTGTGGAAGGGCTTAATAAATCTGTTCAGTTTCAGGGACTTCCTAAAGCTTTCGAGTTGTTTACTTCTCCAGAAAGAATGTTTCACCTTCCTTTAGAGCATTCTGTGTCTTTAGGAGCTTTCCCTTGAAGATGGAAGGTTTTATCTTTGGAGGAAATTGTTATGCATCAGGTCTAGGTGAACAAAATGGACAAGCTGTAGTTGACATTTAATTAAAATGTAGCATGAATAGTAAAGAAACCCAGAGACAGATATTGGAGTTTAGGCTGAAGATCAGGAAAGCAAAGTAGCCACCTACTAGAGAGATGTTTTACCTCTACCAAATCTTCAGATGGAAAGGGTGAGACCCTATCTCCACGAATCCGCAGACTCCACACTCCTATGAGTTCCTTTCTCTTCCCCTTTATATTTCCCTCTCTGGTCAACCTCCCTAGTGCTGACATTAAAGGTGCATGATGCTCAAATAATGGGATTAAAGGTGTGAGCTACCACCACATGGATCTGTTTCTTGATCAATCTTGTGTAGCCAAGGGTAGCCTTGAACTCACAGAGATCCATCTGCCTCTGGCTCCTGAGTCCTGGGATTAAAGGTGGGCGCCACCACTCCCAGGCCTCTAGTAGCTTAGTTTTGCATTCTGTTCCCCCAGGCGAGCTTTACTTATTAAGATACAAATAAAATATCACTACATTAAACATTTCATTTATCTTCTAAGACAGCCCTGTGATATCGATAAGTCAAAGTGTATCTACATGTAAATATGAATTTTTACTCTGTCATAAGTAAGCATCACAAGTCTCTGTTAACTTTTATAGCTATACTTTTAGAAAAACGTATATGGGTTTTTTATTTGAATGTATGTCCGTGTAACAAATACATACCTAGTGCCTGACGAGACCAGAAAAGGGTATCAGTTCCTCTGAAACTGAAGTTACAGATGGTTTTGAGCCACGATATGTGTGCTGGGAATTGAACTTGGGTCCTCTATAAGAGCAGCCAGTGCTCTTAACCACTGGGCCACCTCTCCAGGCTCATATCAATACTTTTAAAATGACTTTATTCTATAATTTTGTTCATGAACTAGTCTTTCATAGATCAAGAACTGTTCTTTCATAGATCTACAAAGAGGTCATCCATGGCTGATGGAAACAGCTCTTGCTAAGTTAGCATCCGCACAGGGACTTCCAGGGATTCCCCACTCCGTATGCTCAGGCCCTCTTCACTGCAAGCCTGGGTACAGGGGCTTGGATTTGCAGGTTTGCAGTGTTGTGTATTCACACCCTGTATTCAAGTTGAAGTGTCAGGTATTCACACCCTATGTTCAGGTTGAAGTGTCAGGTATTCACACCCCATGCAGGTTTGAAGTGTCAGGTATTCACACCCTGTGCAGGTTTGAAGTGTCAGGTATTCACACCCTGTGTTCAGATTGAACTTTCAGGTATTCATACCCTATGTTCAGGTTGAAGTGTCAGGTATTCACACCCTGTGCAGGTTTGAAGTGTCAGGTATTCACACCCTGTGTTCAGGTTGATTTTTCAGATATTCACAACCTATGGTCAGGTTGAAGTCTTAGGAATTCACACCCCATGCAGGTTTGAAGTGTCAGGTATTCACACCCTGAGTTCAGGTTGAGGTGTCAGGTATTTACACCCTATGTTCAGGTAGAAGTGTCAGTTATTCACACCCTATGTTCAGATTGAAGTGTCAGATATTCACACCCCATGCAGGTTTGAAGTGTCAGGTATTCACACCCTATGTTCAGGTTGAAGTGTCAGATATTCACACCCTGTGCAGGTTTGAAGTGTCAGGTATTCACACCCTGTATTCAGCAGCTTTGTAGAGTACACAGTTTACTATGAACTTAATGTGACTTCTTGATGTATTTTTCAGGAGACTTTTTGGCTGTAGCTACTTTTAAAGTTCCTTTATTGAGACAGAGAGATCTGAATAATGCCTCAGAAGCTACATGTATTAATTTGTAAACATTAATTGATAGTCTATGCACCAGGTACTGGGTAAATAAAAACAAATAAAACAGCATACATTATTCCTCAAAGAGTCGGTAACTGTTAATGCCTTCTTAAATTTACAATTTATAAAAATTTATAAGCTTTACAATCCTATGATTTTACTGTATTCCCAGTAGTGGTTTAATTTTCTTTTAGTCCTTTGATTATACATTAGCTCAGCTTCTCACAGAAAGCTGAATTAATGTGTGCAACATACTGACAAGAATAGAGGGGAAGGGAAGGAGGCCAGAAGAAAAGTCCTAATTCATGGTGCCGGACTCCAACTCTGAGAGTCCGCGCAGAGCTGAGCAGCTGCATTGTAACACTTACCCTTTGTCTTCACATGGGATTGCTCTCTGGAGTCCTCAGACAGCCACGGTCGCCCGAGGGCTCCTCAAATGTACCAGGGCAACAACAAAGCGACACACATGAAGTAGAGGCATTGAGTTGGATTATTGCATCACAGACTATCTGCATATGAAAACAACCGCCAACAGTGTGGAGCTTGATCCCACCTCCACCGCCAAGTCCCTGATCGCCCTCCCCTTAGAGATCTGGATGTGACCCTTGTCCTGGGAATGTGGGAAACAGCAGCCCAAGGGAATCATGGGCTAAATTTGGGAAACTGACTTGAGACAAAGTCCTGTCTATCTCCTAACTCCATCCCTCTTAGGCTTCTCTCCAAAAGATTAATGAGTTTCTGCACTGGCTGAAACCGTTCCTTCTTCAGTGGAGAATCTAACAATATCCTGGAGATACTGACTTGGTCCTCGCTTTGGGCAGTAGGGCCTGCTGAGCCTGTCTTGCAGCCTTTATTTTACCCTAATGGCCTGTAGGGAGCAGTACTAGTAACACCCTCATTTTACATGAAACCCTTTACCCTCTATAATGCTTTATGATTGTTGGCCTGGACTCTTCATGAGGAGGAGTACTATACACGAAGATTTGAACCAGCCATTCTGCCTCAAGTCTTCAGAACTCTGTGTATTAGTATAGGGGAAACTTCAAACATATCAGGTACTGCAATTATACTCAGCTGTTCCTGGTTCATCTAAAAACCACAAACAGAAATTCTTTATTATAGGAAAGAAGTCTGCCACAGAATCCTGGAGAGGCCGCATGGTAAAAGAAATAAGCAACATGTAGTGAATTATGCAAAGTGCAGCCAAAATAAGACAGATCCCTACCTACACTGAAATACTCCACGCAGGTGACATCATGCCCCACCACGTCCTTATTCCAACAACATGTGAATGAAATTCCTCTCTGGGAACTGCCAGCTCTTTAACCCTACAGAAATATAATTCTTACTTCCTTTTGGCATGATTTCAGTTTTGGATTCCCCAAGCTTAATTGCCTTCTTTTCACCTGACTTGACCTGGAAAGACGTAATTATCCTGAAGCAAGTCCACTCCCACAGTGCAGAGATGTTTCCCCATTACAGTGTATTTAAAGGATGAATTTCCCCTTCCTTCAAAACCATATTCATTCCTTACAATGATTAAAAACAACGTGATGAATGCTGAAAAGGCAGCCGTAGATACCACTGATACGTGGGAAGGGTACTCACAAGAGCATTATGAAAACATTTTATTTTATATTTATATTTTATTTATACTGATGCAGGCCATCAGTATGGTCTCTCAAGAAAAATACACTTGATAGAAATGACAGATGTATAGATAGCTGTCATGCATATTTAAAAATATAGCATTGATGCAAAAATGTATGTATAAAACAGTGTACAAAGCTAGAAGCACTCATAAATATACAATTTTAATAGGCATACTATTTCCCCAACAAGGATTACTGAAATAACTGCTTTTTGTCTTACCAGTTATGTACCAAGCATATGTCAGCAAATGTAATATTTATCATCCTAGTAGGTCATGATTGCATTCATTTTGTTTGTTTGGTTCAAAGTTCATTTAAGTAGGGGAGTCTGAGCAAGAGCTCATGGCTGCCTTCTTCCCAACCGCAACATGCCAAGGAGTTATTTTTCCTTAAATTAAGGTGAAGTAAGCAACATAAACCGTGAACGCTCAGTAAGTCAGGCACTGATGCACTGCTAGGAGTCCCGTGAGCCCTCAGTATTTCTGGGTCTCCTGTCCATGAAGACTACCAACCAAAGAGTAAAAATACCAAGAAAAAACTTTCAGAAAAATCTGAAAAGCATGAGGAAAACTGCTGCATGGAGCCCTTGTGGATGAAAAGTTGTCAGGTCGACCCAGTGACAGTTAGAGCATCCCCACAGGTACTAAGAGAGGACGGTGATAGTAAGACCACCTATGTAGAGACACTTAGACAAAGTCACTTTATCGATAATCAAGGTTCAAGACCAAAGATGCCCTCTCAGATGCCTTTCAGCGCACACAACTAGCAGGGAAAATTGTCCAGGTCGGGGTCCAAGAGCCTACATTTTAAAGAAGTGTTCCAGGGAATGAAGAGACAACCAATCCATAGTGTCTCCGCAGAAACACCATTCTGTCCCTCAACAGATGCTCTGAGCACGGGTTGCTCATGGTTTTCCTCCCTGATTGACTGAGCACAGGAAGAAACCAGGGAACACGGCAGGTAGAGCAGCATGTCTGGTTGACTTTACTCTTATCAAAACAAGCCAAGATGAAACCTCATTTCAAATCTAGCCTCTTACCTTGGCCACGTCTTTGACAAGCGTGGTGGACTGGGCAGTGCTGAACTAAGGAAGTGTGGCAGACAAACGTGGCTAGCACAGGCAAGCCGCCAGAGCCATGCCAGGTGCACAGAGGGATGTTTCCTGTTTATCCGTGTTACTTATTTAAAATTTTCTGTAGCCTGTGATCAGCCTGGTTGCTCTGCAAGGCAGATCATGTATTGGACCCTACTGAATACAGTGCTTGTGTTCTCTGAGAAAAGGGAGAGGTGTCAATCTCCTTCACACTCTTCAGAAGCAGCGGGTTTATAATTCTGTTAGCTTCGTCTTTCCTCTTCTCAGTTACAGTGCTAGGCTTCTGGGGCCTTCTGGGGCTAGTAAGCTACCATGTGTCAGACACTTGTCCCCCTGTGTCAGACAGCTGTTGTCCCAGGAGGCGGGCAGTGGAACCTGGCCTCACATCCCTCTCCCTGGCTCCCCATACTTCCTTATTTTTCCCTTTGATGTTTAATATTTGCATAATTTAATTCTACTTTTAAGGAGATTGAAAGAAAAGGGAAGATAATTAAAATTTTCCTTTAAAAGAACTTGGATAAGCCAAATATGCCTAAGGGTTTAGGATTGCTAGAGTTCAAAGCCAGCCTGAGCTACATAGTGAGTTTCTGGTTGGCCTGGGCTACAAAATGAGTCTGTCTCTGTCTCTTCCTCCCTCTCACCATTCCTTCCTCCCTCCTTCCTTCTCTTTCTCCTAAAATAAAATAAAGTTCCTGAGATTTAAAAGCCAAACAGACCTTGAAAGAAGCCAATTCAAAAGTCCTCACCAGGCTGAGTGTGGTGGTGCCCGCCTTTAATCCCAGCGCAAGGGAGGCAGAGGCAGGTGGATCTTGGCTAGCCTGGTCTACAGAGCCAGTTCCAGGACAACCAGGGCTACAAAGTGAAACCCTGTCTCTAAAAATCAAAAACCCACATCATTCTAAAAATTTCTGCTGATTTCAAATTTTCTTTATTTCATTTCTTCATTGTTTTTGTGTAGAATATTCAGGTTTCTGGGGGTAGAACTTCTGGCTGCTGGCAGGAAGCAGAAGACCTGACAAACCCTTTTCCTGTTAGTTCCTTAGTGGCCAAAGTCAAGGATGAAGATAAGTTTAGGTGAGGCTTCACTGAGGCTGTCGGCTGGAAGCAGCATGTCCATAGTGAGATGCGGAGACAGCAAGCTGCCTGAGATAATCAAGCAACCCAAAAGTTAGATGCAACATCCTTTCCATTTAGAGAGAGGGAGAAGAAGGGAGGGAGGGATGGAGGGAAAATAAGGCTGAATGGCAGTGAAAACAGTTTCAGGGTATATGAACAGAGGGCAGGTAGGAATGTCTGCTTTACTCTACAGCCTAGAGAAGCACCCATATCAAGAACAACAGGTTTTAGGGAGAAACATGACATGGACATAAGCTGATTCTGATCTTCAAGGTGCTTGAAAAGTGCAGAGCTGTAGACTGCTGAATTCTATCAGATTCCAGTTTCTGCCATATCCGAATCTTCCGTAAGCACAAACATTGTAAGAATGATGTTCAGTATCTTTTCCTTAAAACTGGCTAAGGGGGCAGCTGTGTGAATCACCAGAGACCTCCTTGTTGTAAACGGCAGGAACAGCGGGCTGTGTCTCGCCCGGCTCCCAGCCACATGGCTGCTCGTCCACATGGCTATACC
>JAQHUG010000136.1:292308-304637 GCA_028555095.1 Dicrostonyx torquatus
GTGGCTCTAGAGCCCTCACAGTGATGGAGACACATAGGTATGTTCTGGTTTTCCATCATAGAGTGCTAAGTCCCTCACAGTGATGGAGACACACAGCAAGCACGCTCTGGATCTGAAACTCAGCTTTTGGCTGTTGTGAAATGTTGCATTTATTTATCTGCCCAATGTCAGGGTTCATCAGCAATGGGAAACACTTTATGAAATCACCTGGAGGAATCCAAGGTCTGGTTTGGCATTTTTTCTTGGTGGAGTCTGTGAAGGCTGTGGACCTAAACCAGAAGGGAATTGTTCTGGACCAGCAGATGAACCCAGGGAGCTATGAAGTTTCCAACTGAGTAGTGTCCCAGAAACTCTTGAGAACACCAGTGATACTCTACTTATAGTTACCCCAAATATCATTTTATCCTGGGGTTAAACAAATTGATTGCTAGAGAATCTACTTGAAAATGTAGAAAACTGAGAAACAGGGCCTTGAAGTTGATCTAATTAGAACATATGTACATGTGTGCCTCTGTTGGGAAGGGCATTTTGCTAGGTTCTTGGCTTGGTTGGAAAGACGTCTCCATCGACTGCACATGCACCCTGTTGGTGGATCGTCCTCACAAGACAAATGCACTGTCAAGTGCTGTAGGCAGGAAAGGTGCTATGGCAGAGTGCAAGGGTAGAGTGGTATATACACAGGCCTGCAGAAGGCAACCTTGAGGAACAGCATTTGAGGATGAGTTCATCCCGAGGAAGGCCTAGAAAGAACTCTCACTGGAGCGGCTGGAAGTTCCGCAGCAAGGAACCACGTGGGTCAGAGCAGGGCTGGGGATGTTGAACTCCATCACAAAGGACCCATGTGAGATGAGATTGGCGGGCACTCTTAGTAACTGTAGATCTCCACACTTCTAACTTGTTGGACTCCACATTTGTAGTTCTGGGTAGAGGTATTCATCTTCTGCTTGGGAAAAAAATTGAGACTTGGGCAAGTGAGATGGTTCATCAGGTGAAGAAGCCTGCAGCCAGCCTGAGGAACTGAGTTCGATTTCAGCTCACACACGGTGGGAGGGGAAAACCAGTTTCTGAACGTTGTTCTCACCTGTGTGTCTGCATCTATGTTTCAAAGTTTCCTTTGAATCCGTATGGAGAGTTAAGAAATGTATACTACAGATCTCTCACCGTAGGCTGGCAACTGTAACTCGCATTATAACTGTCGTATTGTAATAATAGCTGCGTCTAGAGATGGGGGGATCTCTAGAGACCTTGCTCTGGTTATGTATCCTTTCAAACACGGGATTATTAGTCAGGTGTTTAAGATTGCGAGGCACATGCTGTGCTTTGGTAGACAGTCATCTCTTCCTTTTCAAGGGCCCGAGAGCTTGGTTTCTGAAGAGAAAATGCACCAAGGCTTTGCGGGCTCTCCTGAGCCGTCTACACGCCGTGCTGGCACGTCCACAGCTTCCGCGTGCCACCTAGGAGATGGACAGCTGTAGCAGCCGGCAGCCCCAGCATTTGTTGCTCTTTTCAGATACTTGACATTTTTATGAGCAGATGTAAGCTTCTGAGTTTTATTTGAATGAAAAATGCTTCTCGTTGAGCAACAAAGCACAGTTTCTGGTTTATTTGTTAGGAAATGAAAACATCAGATGCCTTTTTTGATGTATCGATAGCATTTTAAGGTTCTCAGCCTAACTATGTAAGAACATGAGGCTCCTACAGCCACGGGACAAGATCTCACTGAGCACATTGTTTTGAAGGCTTGGGTTACTAAGATGCCAGGCTGTTTGTTTGTACTCGGTGTTCATTGTGAGGAAATATAAGCTGGTTTTGCTTGCTTATCACCTGGCTGAATTATTATATAAATGAGGATATCAGATCCAGCCATGAGTGGTTATGTAAAATTGGTACGTGAAGTGGATTCTGAAGTGGGCTATGATATTTTTTCTAGGAGTCACATGCATGGTAATCTCGACACTTTGATTAATGAGTGGTGAATTAATGCATCTCCTGCCAAATGCCTGCCTTATTCAGAACATTCTTCTATACACACGTCACAGAGAATTAAAAAAAAAAGGTTAGAAGATGAAGTCTTTCTTTTATGATGAAACAAATTTACCTGATCAAAAAAAAAATCCCATTCCCTATATTATTTAAAAGGTAACAAAATTGACCAAAAATAATGAAAGACTGCTCTACCTATTGTGCTTAGGATTATTGAAAGAACAGTGAAGGACAACTTCTATCAGCAAGGTTTGTTTACAGAACACATTGCAGAGGAGATGGGTTTGGGCTTGGCTGAGAAGGAGGTGAGCAGTGGATTCATGCTCAAGGGTAACGTGCAGAAGGCAGGGAAGCCTGTTTAGGACCACTTCAATGCCTGGTTCAAGGCAAGGTGCTCCCCTACTTAACTCACTGTTTTCATCTTTAAAATAGAGATGATGATCCTTTTTGTGAGACAATATATGTAAGAGGATAGTCAAAGCACGGTATAAATGCAGTGTTTAAAGTACTAGACTTTTCTATTTATCATCACTGCTTAATTATGGAAATGATAGAAATCAAGGGGGTTTAGGTACAGGACGTGCTGCATCCAAAGGCTGGGGAGATGGCTCAGTCAGTGGAGTGTTAGCTGTGCTAGCATGATGACCTGAGTTAGATTCGCAGGACCCATATATGAAGCTGGGCATGGTGGTACATGCTTATAATCCCAACCCAAGAAGAGACACAAGTTTAATCCTGAGGCTCCTTGGCCAGTTAGCTTAGCCTGATTCAGTGAAAAATCTTGCCTCAAAAAATAAGCTAACACATGCAATTTTTTTTTAAAGAAAAAAACTTAGGAAAATACAATTTGCCTAAAGTGATTGCCCTTTTAAAGTACATACTGAAATGGTTTCAAATATGTTCATGAAGTTGTCTGTTACCTGTAACCAGATGTTTCTCTTCCACCCACCAATTCCCAAATAATCATTCAGAGGCTTAAATATTAATTACAAACTGTTTGGACAAATGGATCAGGCTTCTTATTAGCTAGCTCTTACATCTTAAATTAACCCATTTCTATTAGTCTATGTATTGCCACATGGTTGTGGCATTACCTTATTTTCTACACGTCTTGTTTCTTCGGAGGCTACCTTACATCTTCCTGACTCTGCTTTTTTTCTCCCTGTATCTCTTCTTGGATTTCCCACCTGGCTGTATTCTGCCTATTTTCCAACTCAGTTTCTTTATCAACCAATGGTAATAAAAGTTATTCACAGCATACAGAGGGGCATCCTACATCATTGCCCCTTTTCTGTCTAATTTAAAAAGGAAGGTTTTAACTTTAACATTGTAAAACTACCTATAACAAAACAGGTATCAAGTAAGAATTACAGTTATAATATTTATTTGTATTTGGCAAAATTTAAAAAAATACTCTAACATCTGTCCTATCTTTGTGAGTCTAAAGTTTTATATTTAATTTATCATTTATCATAACTAAGAAAAACTATAATTATAACTATCTAATCTTCAACTCCATCAACGACCCCAGAATATATATTTCCCGAGTAACTGGAAAGTGCAACTTCCAAAACTCTAGAAATGACAGAGATATCTGGATACCTGGACAGTCACCCAAAGTTCTGTAACATTGGGGTATCCATTCATCTTCAGCCTATAAGCCTAGAGTTTCTGGCAGATTTCTCAGTGAAGCAGGAAATCTGAAGGACTGTCCCACCTATTTTGGCAAAATTTGTCATTTGCCTTCTTCTGTGTCCTGCAGAATGTCTGCCAGAATCTTCTATGAAGCAGGAACCCTGAAGGACTGTCCCTCCTTTTTGTGGCAAGTTCAAATTTTAAGAACACTGTCCAATCTGGACAAGCAGGACATAAGGAGAAATGACTACTGAACCTTGCCAAGACAGGTTAGGACAGTCTTTTGAATTTTCCTGCTTCTGAAAATGGTCTGTCAGATATTCCAGGCCTATAACTAAAGTTGGTTGCCCCAATGTTGCAAAGAGACTTTGGGTGACTGTCCAGGCAGCCAGCTGTTTCTGTCATTTCTTGCATCTTTTGGAAGTTGCTTGCTTGCACTTCCTGCTTATTCAGGTAATATTTTTCTTCTCAGGTCTTTGATGGGGTTGAAGATTAGATAGTTGCAGTTATAATACTCTTATATCTTAACTAAGGCATATAAGGTAGAAGACTTAGGCTCTCCAGGATAGGACAGCTATTGCAATAATCTCTGTTATTTGCCAGTTTAAAATGTGTTTAATGCTTGATGTTGTTCTTGTTGGTTGTAGTTTCATCTTTGCTTATGTTATTGCCTTTCTTTTGTCTGCACAATACTTACTTGTTGTTCTTATTGCAGATAGTTTTATGTTAGGATTAGAACCTTCTTATTTAGAAAAAATGGGGAAGTATTGTGGGAGCTCAATCCATTTAGCCAATGACCTTTGGAGCAGTAAAACAGTAGGGTGTGTTCTTGTATGCACACATGACTGTTTAAAAGCTGAGGGGGAGGGATCATGCTCTCTCACTTTCTCAGGTTGGTTGGACTCCAGCTCCCCTGGATAATGACAACATCTTATCTGGTGTGTATCAGTGAGTCCTTGTCCCCATTTTATATTTAAATAAATTCTTGAGCCTTTTTAATGATTCTTGTGGGTTAACGTAACAGTTACCTCTACTTAATTAAGAACATTTCCTACCCCTAAAGAAAACCCCAGGTTTACATCCTATTTTTTTCCTTCTCAAACCTGTGAAAACATGAAGCTGCCCCCCTGCCAGAGGAATCTATATACACTGGGCTTCTCATATAAACAGAGTGATATAATAGGCATAAATCTTCAAGTAGATTATTTAAACTCGTGCGGCATTCCATGTTTAACTTTTTAGGGAAGTGGAAGACATCATTTTACATTTTTCCTCTTCTACCATTCTCCTTTCCATGCTAACAGTGAGTTCAAGTTTCCAACTAAGCTAGCCAACACCTGTTGAGCTTGTTCAATGCAATCATGCTAGAGAGGCTGTGAGTAGCATCCTCTGATGGGAACTTTTGTCTCCCACCTGCAAGTCTCCAATATGGAGACTTACATTAATTTTAAATGCTCAATCGATAGCTCAGGCTTATTACTAACTAGCTCTTACAACTTAAATTAACCCATTTTTCTTATCTAAGTTCTACTGCATGGCTCATGACTTGTTACTTCATTTTGTACACATCTTTTTTCCTCTGTATCTGGCTTGCAACTCCCGAGACTTCACCCATCTTCTTCCCAGCATTTTCCTAGTCTGATTCTCCTGCCCAGTCTCTTCATGTCCAGCTATAGGTTAGTTTGTTATCAACCAATGAGGGTAATACCTATTTACAGTGTACAAAGATTGTTCCACAGCAGATTGGTGTGAATGCCTCTCTTAGGAAAGACACTGAAGAACTTGTCATGTGCATTGTATATGTTCTTTGAGGGACACTGTGGAACTTGTCATATGTGTTGTATACATTCTTTGAGGGATGTGTGCTTCACAATTCTTTGATTCTTTTTCATTTGAGTTGTTTGTCTTTGTTATGCTGTAATAGTTCTTCATGTTTCTGAATTTTTAAGTCTATTTGGATAAATTTCTTGTGACCATTTCATTTGGTGGATTGTATTTTCATTTGCTTGACAGTTCACTGATAGACACAAGGTTTCTTATTGTAACCAGGTTTAGTTTATCTATTTATCTATCTCTTGAGGCTTTACTGTCTTCTTTCCTAAGAAAGAAGAAAGGCCTAATCTGAGGTCACCAGAATCTGTATTTTTATGCTTTTTTTCTAAGAATTTTTATAATCTTACTTCTTATATTTGAGTCTCTAGCCCATTTTGAATGTATTCTTTTTGAACATATATTTTTGAATACACAAAATCACATAATAAGAATGTCAAGGAAGGGTTTAAATTCATTCCTTTGCACATGAATATTCAATTATCTTACACAATATGTTGTTGAAATGAATTATTCTGGCATCCCATCAACACATCCATTCTTACAATAAAATGAATGCCAATTCTTTATGAATTAAAAATGAGGGAGTTGACTGATAGTTTTTTTCTTCCAAATGATTGGACTCTAACAATATCTTTGTTGTTTCATCTAGGAAATGAGGGTAATAATGCCTCATTGTATCATTTAAAGTATATACTATTTAGTAAAGACAGAGGTCTAACTCAATTTTAAAAAAATTACTGGTGTGTTTACTCACAAATAAATTATTAATATTATATGTTGATTAGAAACAAAATCATGAAACTTATTCACTTATTCATCTTTCTATTCAAGAAAACTTATCAAGTACCTTTATTATAATGAGCATATTAAAGAGACAAAATCCTTATTCTTATGGAGCTCACTTTGCACTAGAGGATATATGAAGTAAAAAATCAAGAAACATATACATAATAGCAGATAGGATTAAGTGTAGGTAAAGGAAAATTTAACAGATTTTAGAGAACCAGGTGTGAGCATGGAGAATGTGAAAGACTCATCAGGGTGGTGCTATGTGGGAAGATATCTAAATAAAGGGAGGAAGGAGATGAGCCTCTAGAGCAGTAGTTCTCAACCTGTGAGTCGTGACTCCTTTGGGAATTGGAAGACCCTCTCATAGGGTGTCACCTAAAACCATTGGAAAACATAGATGTTTACATTATGATTCACAACAGTAACAAAATTACAATTATGAAGTAACAACAACAACAACAAAAATGTATGGTTCGGGGTCACCACAATGTGAGGAACTAATTGTATTAAAGGGTCACAACATAAGGAAGGTTGAGAACCCCTAAGCTAGAGTGTGGACCAGACTAAGAAAGTGTGGTGACCAAGGATAGAAACAAGGCTGTTACAGAAATCTGCCAGAGAGAGGGTAGTGGCTCGAGTCAGTAGTAATGAATGGCATCTGATTCGAGTGCTCTTGGAGAGCACCATTAGGTGCACATTGGTAGGTTGTAGGATGGCTCTTCATGACTTTAAAAGACAGGCACATGATGGAGTCATCTAACAAGACAGACAAGTCTACGAAAGACCATGTGTGAGGTGGACACAGAGTTCTAGTGGGGGCATTCGGGATCTACTGGAGAGACCAGGTCATTAAGACACGAGTTTGGAGTTTAGAGAAAACCATATTACTGAATGATATCACTTGAAGAATGTCTTTCGTGCTTAAAGTCTGGACTGGATGAGGTCGTGAGCAATAGGAAGAAGGGAAGGACGAAGAAGTAAGTCATGAAACAATTCTGATGTAGCCCAGTGAGGGAAGAACCATGAAGGAACCTGAAGTGGTAAGAACAATATCTTATTGTCAAGCCACAGGAAACACGATGTCCCAGAAGCCAAGTGAAGAGAGAATTTGTGTAAGGAGAGACAAGGCTTAGATGTCTGAATTTTCTGAAAGCTCTGCAAAGTTGAGGACCAAAAAATGATCATTGTACTGCATGATGGAGATTGCTGAAGACCTCAGCAAATGTCATTGCCTGCCAAAGTGGGTTTGTGATAGACAAGAGGTTGAAGAAATGAATGCAGTGTCCCCTGTGGGTGCTGTAGTTCCTGCACCGTCATATTACACATGTAACTGTGGTCCAGTTCAAATGCGGCACAGTAGACTGAAAAGAATTTAAGCTCTGGAGTCGGATAGCCCTGTGCTTGGCGATCCTTGTTTTCATGACCTTAAGCAAATCACTGTCTAGATTCTGGACTTATTTTCTCCAGTGTATTAATTAGAGATGATAATACATACCGCTCACATCATATTGCTATGGATGTCCCATTCTGAAAATTTTCTGTTACATAATCGTCACACGCCTACTGAGGACCCAAATGCAGGTCCTTTTGTTGACAGAGTAAACCCTTCACCCCAAGCCCCCTACCCAGTTGTGCTGATTTTATTTGTATACCCCAAGCAAGATTGCTGTTCTACGTAACTGATGATAGACAAAAGCCTTGCTTGGTAGGAGTGAGAGGACTACACAAAATAGGAGACCCACTTGTGTTCCGACTGGAACTTTCTTGAGGCATATTTCTGAGAAGTGAAACAAACCATGTGTGAGTGATAGTTTGTCAAGAGGCTGTCTGAAGGAATAAGAGCTTTCACTGAGGAGAAGGACAGAAAATAGGGTCCCATGATCCCCAAAGTCAAAATGATCTTTATATAATCTTCATGTAATTTTAAATGAAAAATGTGTGTGTGCCAGTTATTTTCACCTAATTAAGTAAGATCTCAGTGCCTCTGTAGATCTGAGTTTGAAAGCAGTCACAGTTGCTAGCTAGAAGTAGCACAAATATGCAAGGCAAGTCCATAGCCCTTAGCACTCATTTTAGAGATAAATCTACACCATCTAGGGGTACCAAGCACTGCTTCGCAATGCTATTTCCTGGGTTGCAATTGGATGGAGCCCAGGATTCCACAGGGAAAATGTTATGTTGAATTTCCAACTGACATTTTTTTCTTTATTATGGGATTTTTGGCCTTTCCTTTTTGATGTTTGGTATGTCTGTTGCTTTAGTAAGATGATGGAGGTGTTGAATACTTTGACTTAGCAAAGTCAAAAGGTGTTAAATTTAAGTTTCATTCCAATTTCTTTTGGAAACATTCCCAGTCGATGGAAATCTCAGAGTCTGAAATTCTGCATCTTTAGAAGCACAGTTTCTAAGTTCTACAAAGATTGGTTCACTTAACCGTGAAGATATTGCTGACAGTTAATAATTACCATTGTTATGAATGGATGATGGCTTTGCCAACCGGAACCCTTTAGGGATATTCTGGTCCTATCAGACAGCCAAAACTTTTGTTGACATATAAAATTTGAAGTCTGATTTATGTAAATAAATTCAGAGCTGTGCCATTTAATTTTACCCCCCAACCTCTACTGAAAGTGGTCGACTAGATGCTCAGATCACATCACACTGAATATTTCTGAAAATCCTTCTCAGTTCCATGGAAGGATTTGATGAATTGGATGAAGGAGAAAAGTGAAGTCTTGCCAAGAACTTTTATATGCTAATTCATGCTTCTGTAGTTTCTCCTTCACATTTGTGTTACAAAGACAGGCATTGAACAGGAGCTAGAATATCATCATTTTTTTGATATCAGTGGAGATGAACATGTCTGTTTTTGGTAGAATATTTTACAGAATTTTTTATGGTGTTTCTCTTTCCAAGGATGTTACAGAGCACACACATCATCCAAATCTCTTATAAATGCTTTAAACTGCCGCCCAACAGAGTATCTTTTCATAACTTATTTTACTGCTATCTCATCTTTTGATCTCACAACTTCTTCAATCATTTGTACGCTACTCAGCCAATATTGTACATTCTACTTGATACACTACCAGATAGGGTGTTTATAAATGACATAACTTTTGGTCTCAGGAACTCCATACATATTAATTATACAGTAGACATAAAGTACCAGTATTTTACTGGAAGTGTTATTGGGGAAATATGCCAGCTTTTGGTGTTCTGACTGGCCTATGCTCTTTGTAGCATGGGAATAATGATTCTGGTATCACTTTGTGTTTGGCTGTATCACTGGCTGTTCTGATAACTAAACAAAATATTTTTTCATTCACTTAGCAAGTACTCAGTAAACATGCGTGAAAGAAATACACAGCGAAGATCCTGGCATGAAGTTTGTGCTTAATCAGAGTTACAATCATTTCACCTTTCATCCTGTGTCTTGATTCAGAGAACTGGCCTTTTGCCACAGTGCGTTATGCTAACGTCCTTATCTAAGTAATATGTCTGAACATTTCTCCCAAGCCTACGACATTCCACCCAGCATGCCCTGGAATTCTGCTATTGATGCCTAGGGGTAACTGATGACCCATGACTGCTTTGTCTATTGCCCTTAGCATAATCCTCATTAGATTTTGCCAGCTTTGGAGTTTATGTGGTGCCTCTGCCTATACACGAGTGTCAGTACAGGTCTTATCCCTTGGACTGGGTGTGGCTTAGTATATTTCGTAATTCAATTTGCCCTCGCTTCATTCCCAAAAAATGGATTGTTTTCCAGATAGTACTCCCATACCAGGTCTTCATGATGTGGGTGTGCCACATCTTGCTCTGGGGATTAGCACACTTAAGACAGGCCTAACTTACAGTTCCAGGTGGTGTGGACCACAGATACATATGTGGGAGAGATACCTGTCAGAAGATTGAAATACAAAACAATAGTGTTAAAAGTACATGTGTTACCAAGACAGAGTTGGGTCAACAGACAGATAAGTGCTTGGGGAAAACAGAATGGATTGTTACACCAGGCTCAAGTGAAAGGTTTCAGATGCAACAAGCAGATACAAATTCAGTCATGTAAGGAGGGTTTACTGGTTGCCTTAAAGAAAAGAAGATGTGGGTGAGTTCTTTGGCTCCTTATCATTGGCAGTACTACTGCGGTCATTTCATCTCTCCCAGTGCTAGTTTTATTGCTAATACACTATTTAAAAAAAATAGTGGAATTGTACTCCATGCCATTTGAATATACAAAATCACCTCGGGGCAGTAGAGTTTGGACAGGTAGGTGTGGGATGCTCTCCAGGAGAGAAATTGCTACAGAGCAATTAGATGTAAATATAAATCTAGCAGAGGACTGGATGGAGGGAGCTCTTCTGTCAAGGATATCCAGACATGAAAGTGTAGCAAGCTGGCAGGCCAGCTGTTCGGGCTGCTGGCCACAGGCTGGGCGTCAGGAGGATGAACAAATGGAAATAGTCAGTGCAGTTGCTGGCTCTACTTATGGAGTTCATATACCTTTTTATTACTAAAACAAGCATTTATTCATGCTACACTGCCATTAATTTCCCCTGGGGAGTAAGGGACCCTTTCTTCCAAATGCCCTGTTTTTCTAATGCCATATATCCCAGGCAATGCACTCATGGAAAAAACCTCTCAGAACTGGCATCTTCAATTAGATTTCCTTATACTAGACTCTCATATGACTTTTATATGTTTGTTCCTGGGTTACTTTCAGTGTTCTTGTGAATGTCCAGCAACAAAGATGGTCATTTTACAAGGAGATTAAAAGCAATTTATAAGATTGGGCTTAGAATTTCAGTTCTAATAATTTGGATCTAAGCATTTTAAAATTTGTTCAAAATGACTAAAAATGTCGCCACCACCTACAAAGAATGATGTTGTTTAGAAAAAGATTTTGAGTCAACATCTGTTCAATCTGGCTTAGCAAGTAAACTGTTCTTCATTCTTGTGGAATGTGTGCTGTTTATTATTACAGGTTTAGTTGTTGCTTTGATCTGAATAAGGTGTTCCCAAATAAAGCTGTCTCTAAAGCCAACAACAGGTATTCACACTTACCTTGCAGAGTTTTTGTTTGTTTTGATTGCGAGAGCAAAGCCGTGTTGCCACATGTCGACTCAAATGAATTAGCATTACATTCTGAACTGACTCATCTAGGAGGAATGAGTCCACATAGCAGAGAGCATCACACATGGCAGAAAGGATTCCTGCAGAGCACACTGGGAACCACCCAGTTTCTTATTTTCTTCTTGTTTTAATGACACCATCTCTTGACCTGGAACTTAAAACAGAGAGTCAAGCGGAGCTGCCAAAAAAAAAAAAAGTAGAACCGTGGACAAGGGGAAGGTGGGGTGGTGGAGTGGAGGGGAGAGTCAGAGGAAGGAGGGAGGAATAGCAAAGTGCTTTCCTGTTTGTCAGGACAGGAGTTTAGGCACATAGTGTTCCTGCCAAGGGAATTCTGATTTGAAGGCAACCTTCCCCAGCGAGGTGGCATCTGAAACCTAGAACTGGCATTTGAGAGAAAGAAAAGGGGAACAGTGTTTTTTTTTTTTCTTAAACCAAAATGGGCTGATTCTCCTTATGAACACACAGGCCCAGTGGGCCAGATGGCTCAGTGAGTAAAGGCACTTGCTGCCACCCGTGACAATCTGAGTTCAATTCCCAGAACCCACACGATGGATGAAATCAACTCCCGCAAGTTATGCTCTGATCTCCACCCACACGAACTCGCACACATATACACACGCTCACAAACAAATAAAATGTAGTAAAATTTTTCAAAAAGTAGGTTTGAGTACAGAAATAAATGAAACCACAGATGAAACCAGTAAAAATTGTTAAGTTACCACTGCACATGTATATTAAAGAAAAACTGGTATGCTTCACGTGATGGCTCAACCACAGTTTTAAGAAGAAAACCAGCCATTCGTTCTGATTGGAACTATATGTTTAGAGAACACATTTTGTCTTTTAGTAAGAGCATTGAGTGTTTTTCAAGGAATTCGAGAAATCACACCATTTTTCTTTCAGCATGGAACTTTTCACAATCATGTACATACAAGAGAAGCACAGTATAAACA
>JAQHUG010000136.1:304672-323185 GCA_028555095.1 Dicrostonyx torquatus
ATGTATGAAGATAATCTCCATGCAAGGAAAGCATAGTATAAACACTGTCTCATGTATGAAGATAATCTCCATGCAAGGAAAGCATAGTATAAACATTGTCTCATGTACAAAATTGCTTTCCCCTTATGTTGAGAGTGAACCTTGGTCCCACCCTAACCTACCCGAAGTCCTCAAGAACAGTTCCTTTATTCCATAGTCCCAAAGAAATGTAGTAAATATTTTTGACTAAATGCATGACTTTAGACTACAAGTGATGACGCACGCTGTACTGGTTACTTTTCCCTTACTGTGATAAAGCACTGTGACCAAGCAACTCAGAGAAGAAAGAGTTTATAATGGCTTGTGGTTCTAGAGGCTTAGAGTTCTCACAGTGAGGAAATATGGCAGCAGACAGCACACATGGTTACAGAAGCAGAAAGTCGAGAGCTCCCATGCTTTACCACAGCACACGGCAGAGAAAGTGAACTGGAAATGGTGAGAGTGGTTTTTAATCTCAAAGCCCACCCTCAGTGATGTCCTTCATCCAGCAAGGCTATACCACCTAAGCCTTCCCAAACAGCTTCATCAGTGGGGCCCAAGCATTCAGATGCCCAAGATGCAGGATGCTCTTCATTCAAACCACCGCATATGCAGATCAATCCTGCCTAAATCCTTCACACTCTGGGCTGCGTCTTTCTGCCCACGAGATGTATTAACACACAGGAATTGGAAGTATCGCACCTACTTTACTAAATTTTTTTCGAGCGGAGTAAGAAAGCAGCCCATTTTCAACAAGCTCTGAATGTTAATGACCTCTCATGAATGCTCACATTCATTTGTTCTGTTATTTGTTATAATGAAAGAAGAGGAGGCAGCGGGGCGAGTTTAGCATCACAGAAGAACGGCAGGATGTAGTTCACTCTGTCCTGTCCTATTCAGTCTTATAATGACCACTGTGTATCGTCCGTGCAGATGGAGGGAACCACAGCTTAGGGATGCATGACTTCCTCTAAAGGAGACAGACATAAAAAGGTTTGTAATCCTAAGGACATGACCTTTCTCTTTTTATTTTAGAGACAGAGTCTCACTGTGCAGCCCTGGCTGGCCTTGAACTCATTTTGTAGACCATACTGGCCTTGAACTCACAGAGATCTCACTGTCTCTGCCTCCCAAATGCTGGGATCAAAGTTGTGCACCCCCACACCCTGCTTCTGAGGGTTGTCAAAACCATTTCCCTTTTGCAGTCACATCATGATTTCCTTTCTTGTAATCTTTTTTTCTCTTTCTAAAATGAATTCTTGGAGCACTTCCTACAATGGAGTTTGATCATATTCGCCCCTCCCCCAAACTCCTCCTGGACCGATCTACCCCTCCACCAGTCACCCAACTTTTCACTGTCTTTCCTTTTAACAGTTGGTACTGCCCATATACTCTCAGAGTGTGACCAGTAGCTAGGCATAGACTTTGTGGCCACCTCCCCTGGCCATGCTGGGGTTTTCCCTGCCTTGAGCTCGCACAGGTGCTGTGCATGCTTGACAAATGCCGAGTTCACACTGCAAGTGCCCTTGCTGGGCCCAGAAAGTTCTGTTTCCTTGTAGGGAGTCACTTTCTTAAAAAAGCTCTTGCCTTAACTAATCTATGCCTGGAAGAGCCACCAGCATTTTTGTTAGCAAAGGAAAAATTAAAACCATCTACACACATAAGAGACAGCTGGCAACATAGTCTCCCAGGAACTGAATGAGGAGTCACTGCTTGCTGCCTCCCTGACCTTCACTTGAAAGAACAGTTGCAGGACTAAGGGCACAGCATTTGCCAGACACAAAGGGTCTGGGTTTGGCCCCTAGGACCACAGAGAGCAGGAATTCATTGGAAAGTACTTCACTAAGTAGCATTATAATCAAATGTCCAGCACCTAGGAAGCAAATGGCCTCTCTTTCCCCTCTCCTTCTGCCTCCTTTTAGAGAAATAGATCAACTGTGAAGACTTAAAATAATGAACCAGTAGGAGATCATTTATGTATCTTGTTAATTTCTAGAAATTAGATTCTGTATGAAGGAAATCATATGGGGCCAGGCTAGTTAGGACTTGAGAACATCTATTTCTTCATTCCCAACTCCTTTATAGGAAACATTGTGGGTCCGTGGGTCCATGCCTGTGTGCATGTGCGTGTGTGTGAGTGTGTAGTATGCATGTAGAATACTTCTCCCTGTAGAAGTCAGAAGTCAACATCTGGTCTTTTCTTCTATTGCTCTCTATGTTATTTTCCTAGCCAAGGCCTCTCACTGAAGCTGGAGCTCTCTGATTAACTGGACTGGCTGGTCAACAAGCTCCAGGAATCTGCCTGTTTCCACTCCATGGTGCCAGGGTTGCAGGAGTGTGCTGGAACTCCCAGGTTTTTATGTGGATGATGGGAATCCCCATCATCCTTAGGTCCCCATACTTACATAGCAGGTGATTAATCAACTGAGCAGTTCCCTCAGACTACATTTGTATTCTTTATGAGACAATTCATGTTTTAAGAGAAATTTAACTGGAAAATAGAACACAAAAAAGTCATTTTTAAGATTCACACACTTTTAAAATGCAGATATGCATGTTGACAGGTACTGTTTGTTATGCCCAAATCCGTGAGTTCCCACAAAAGCCAACAAGGAGACCAGTCCCATATGTAAAACGTCCCGAATATAAAACATGCCAGGGAGTTCCCCCTTGTCTCAGCCTTTTAACCTGTTTTGGGCAGGGGCACGGGACGATGTGTTCTTTTCCACAACTACTTCATGTTGACATTGGAGCGTTGTTATCCAGGCCCAAGTAGGTTGAAAGGCTAGCTAAAGGTGTGGGGGGGGCACTTAGGCAATGAGGCACTCATCAGACTTCGTTGAAGGAACAGAGAATGTTCCTATTAGTTGGCCTGGTCCACATCAGCTTTTATAAAGTTGAGGACTCGCTACCATTTAGAGCAGGTTGTAGTCAGAAACTGATGCTTAAATGTGTCTGCCAGCCAAGTAGAAGCCTATTGAGATATGTTTAGACTAGGAACAGAAGTTAAAAATTAATTGTTTAAAGAAAAACCCATACTTTAGAAAAGGAGCAGACAACAGGCATCTGTAAACAGAAGGAATTGACTCATGCCTTTGGGTCCTAGCTAAAAAGTTGGCTATAGCTTTGTGGAAGAATCTGGATACCTTTTGCTGTTAAATTGACATTATAACTGTCTTAGCCATCAATACTATCAGAGATCTCAGAATATAAATAAACTATATCTGAGTACAGACCAAATAGTTTTTAAATCTATTAAAAATGACAGGGACCAGAGTCCATACACAGTTATTCATACCCAGGTCTCCATAGCATTGAAGGCAGAAATATCCAGAACAGCACTCTTACTATGTAAGACAGGCCCATAATGTGAGCTTTTTTTCTTTTTCTGTGGAAGAGAGACATGGAAAAGACTGACATTATTTTGTCTAGGCAAAAGTGGTACAATCAATTCTCCAAGGTCCTGCTGCTTGTCCACAATCTGGACCGGGTCCTGGGGGTCATCTCGCCCAGTGGTCAGTGTTGTCGTAATCCAGGTGGAGACATTATTGTGTCTCATAATCTTCTCTGGAGACCTTGGGTTACTGCTAAACATATTACATTTTTACAAGCATGTTAGCTGCAGCACACCTTTGCAATGAACTGTCTGTGTCATTTACCTACACAGGAACATTTTTGTTAGAAGAAGTAATAAGTAAAGATATAAATTATTAATTGGAAAGTGGATTGATTCTAGAACTGGTGATCATTACTATCCTTTGAGGTGGCCATGGTCTAATTGCTCTTCTCCAGAGACAACCAATAAGGTGGTCTTGCCAAGTGTCCTGGAGCAAATGCTACTAAAGCTCTGTGTGCTCAGTACTATTGTTTCCCCAAATATAGCCCCTTTGTGTGGCGGTCCAGGAAATCCAGCGGTTGAATGAAACAATGGAATTCTGCCCAGAAGCTTTTCTAAGTAGGCAGCCCTTTGATAAAAGCAGACTAGCAAGGAAACGCCACAATTGTTCTTTACTGGTAACTGTTTAAAGTATTTGTTGACAAATGCATAATATGTGGTAGGTTTGGGACTGAAAAGATTTTTGCCCTTCTGTGCTTTCCAAATGAAGATGTGATGCACTGTGAGCACAGAAGGAGTAACATCAAATTTGACCCCTTAGCGCAGAATTCGGACTTTGTCAGATACTGGGTCTGCCTCCAAAGTGCTGATGAGAAGATCAACACGGCCTATAAACTAACTGTGTGTAAGACTTTCTCTGAGTCCCTTCTGGGTGTCCCCTGCAGGGAGTCTAACCAGGCCGGTCCATGCGCTTCTGTGTTAATACAACATAATTTTTACGACACAGTATTGCAGCTGCGTCACTTGTTGGTATCTTCAGGTGAGGGCTGATCTACGTTCTTTATCTCATTATGTCTGGTCTTAAGTAAAGGCATCTCTCGGTATCCATGGGGACAATTTTCAGATCTTGCTTTTATAAAAATCCACAAATGCTCAAGTCCCTTTAAAAGTGATTCATGACTTCAATGCCAGAGAGAAAACTTTTTTGTTCTTTTGTTTGTTTTTCGAGACAGGGTTTCTCTGTGTAACAACACTGGCTGTCCTGGATCAGTCTCTCTGTAGACCAGGATAGCCTCAAACTCAGAGATTTGCCCATCTCTGCCTCCCGAGTGCTGGAATTAAAGGCGTGTGCCACCACTGCCCATCTAGAGAGAAGACTTTGAACTTCATTCTTTTTCTGAGTTGGAAACTCTCTCAATACTTAGTTGGAATATATAAATATCGGGGCCTTAATTAAGGAGATAAATTCTACAATTATGAATGGGAACAGCTAGAGCAAGAGACGGGAATGTAGTTTCCTCACTACATGCAAAGATGAAAAAATATAAACTGCCAAAACTTTAGCATCCTAGCCCCAAAGGTGATGGATTCGAGTCTGCACTGGGTATATGTAATAAATGTCACAGTCAGTTCTCTGCTTGCAGGGCCTCTTGGTCCAGTGCTGGTGCCCAGACAGTGCTCGCAGTCAGGCTTTGCTGATGGCGCCTTGGTTTTCCTCACTCTCCTCCAGATAGCCACACATTTGCTCCCTCTCTTCTCTAAGCATGCTCACTGCCAGGGCAGAGCAGTGCCAGTCCTTGACATTAGCATTGGCCTCGCTGTGTGTCAGCCTTACTAGCTTCTGCTCCGCTTGCCAATGAGTCTTCCTGAGCCTGCTCTCCGTAGGCTCAAATGACTAGGAAGGAAGAGCTATAGCCCTGAGAACCATTTTGAAGTAAATATACCAGCCCATGTTTTCCAAGAAAAAAAAAAAAAAAAACTTCAAGGTGGAAGTTACAGAAGAATACCAATGGGAGGGACTGACTGCAAAAAATTCCCCAAATCTACTCTCTTCTTCTGACAGCAGGATGACCTTCAGGTGCCTTTGAGAACTTGCATTGGGAAACTATGGCTGTTTTTTTTATGCTTCATTTTTTATGATCATTTTGTATGTGTGTGTCCATATTTATGTGGTGCTTGTGTGTATGCACACGAACACATAAGTACAGGCATGTGAAATCCAGACGACAACTTTGTATG
Organism: Dicrostonyx torquatus; assembly: GCA_028555095.1. NCBI lineage: Eukaryota > Metazoa > Chordata > Mammalia > Rodentia > Cricetidae > Dicrostonyx > Dicrostonyx torquatus. The sequence continues at coordinate 310,266 of JAQHUG010000136.1, forward strand.
TCATTCCTTACAGGTGGTGTCCAAAGAGGAGCTCTCAGCAGCCTAGAGCTTGTGAAAGCAGGCTAATGTAACTAGCCACTGAGCTCCAGGCATCTACATGTCCCTGCATCCCCACAGCTATGATTATAAGGGAGTGTTCCCATCCCTAGCCTTTTATGAATGCATACTGGACATCGAAGTCACACAAGATTAAATTTCATCTTTTGGGTTAGGTTTGGATCCTTTCATTTGTCCTCACTTATTGTACCCATTCAATTGTCAATGAATGTGCTGTGTATGTGCATGAGCATTCTCATGTGCATGCAGGAGTGTGTGTGTGTGTGTGTGTGTGTGTGTGTGTGTGTGTGTGTTCACATGCTTGTGTGTGCATGGGTCTGTGTTTGTGTAGACATCTCTGCTATGCTTTTGGGTGTGTAAACATCTGTAGGCACCAGAGAGACCACAGCTTAAACAGCAGTGGAGTGGCAACACTCACGTCTTTACGACAGCAGAGCCTTATGAGCGGAAGTAGCGTGGCTGAAGTGGGGCCTGAGAAGGCCAAGCTCCCGCAGTCAGGGGAGATGAGTGTGCAGGCAACTAGACACAGCGTTGTCTGTCCTCTGGGCAGGGCACCCAGCCTCCCGGGGGGTGGAGGCGGTCATGTGGCAAGTGTTCACAAAGAGAAATTAAGAGACTCTGTCTTCCCTTCCCTAAGTGTTTGAACACTGGTATTTTACTTAACTGTGTCAGGCACTCAGGGGCCCAAGTGTCTGCATTCTTGGTGCCGATGGGTATCTCTTTCTCTCTGCCTTCCATCACTGAGAGTGATGGAATTTCCCTGAGGCTAAGGCTTCTCCTCTGCATCCTCTAGTGTGAACTAGAGGTCCCGCTTCATCTTTTCATCATAAGGAGAATGGAATTAGTCAGAATGTTTGAAAAGTGGAAATTCAAGGAGCATCATCCACAGCCATAATTACCTTTTAGCAAATTTTCTTTATTCTTTTATACTATACATTTTTAATTCTAAAAAAAATGTAACCTTTTGCATTCCACACTACCTTGCCTCCTTTATGTTTTACTTGCAAAATGTTGATTGATTAATGAAACACCAAAACTAAGTGGCCTAATATAACCCACCCTGAGAACAAGCCAAGCTCCTGAGACACCCCCCCCCAAAGCCTGGAAATGAAAGAAGGTATTTTATATTTATTGGAAATCGCAGGAATCTCTCGGAGATGTTCTGTCCTTTGCAGCAAACACATTTTTGGTACTCACAAGCATTCTTTTGTGATTGATTAGTGATGAGTCATCCTGGCAGGGCAGGCTAAGGAGAAGGCAGCCACGCCTGGTGATCCGTGCAGTACTTGGTCTGTTTAAACAGGTCTGTGCCATGAGACTCAATATGATTATGGTGGCGCTCTGGGAGGTTGTTCAGAGGCCACTGTGAACTCTGATAGTCACTGGGTTCTGCCGATATAAGAAATCTCAGGAGAAGCTCCGCATATTTATGAACCTCCAATAGGTAAACACCCCCCCAAAGGCCTTACAGAACCACACAGTGGGCAAACCTGGAGACACTACACTAAGCAGAGCAAGCCAGATGTACAAAGATAAGTGCAACGTGAGCTCACCTGCATGTGCAATCTAAAAGTGAGCTCATAGAAGCAGAGAGTAGAACAGAGCTTGCTAGGGACTGAGGAAGAGGGATGGGCGGAATAGGAGACACTGGTCAGAGTGAGACTTCTCCATCACAGGCTGGATAAATTCTGGAGATCAGTGTGCAGAGATGAATGACTGTTTGCTTAAAATTTGATAAGAAAGCGGATTTTTAAATGTCTTCACCCCCAGCAATCATGGGTATTGATGAATATGTTAATATGATTGTGGCGATTAAGACAATGCACATATATAGATCAAACCATCATGCTACATATGTAAAATAGGTATAGTTTTTTTTTCAAGACCAGAAATAACCTGCTTTCCCTAAGGCTAAGGAGCGAGGTAAGGACCTTCCACAGAGTCTCACGTTACCACCTACCAAGCACACAGGGTTGTGCCGCTTGGAATTCCAAAAAGACGTTCTCTCTCTTGTTTTTGTTTCTTCTCTCCTAACTGTTCACCAAATGCACACTGCTCTTTGCTTTTTGAATGACAGAAACTTTTTGTTTATCGCCAGAACAAGCTATGTAAAACTAGATCACCAGAGACAAGACGCATGAGTGGAAGCCATCTCAAGGATTCCAGAAACTTTAAAGTCTCATCCTTGAGTTCAAAGCTGTTGCGTCCAGGAAAGGAGAACACATAAACACCACGCAGCTTTCTGTCAGCCACAAAACAGTCTGTGCCAAAAGACAGCCTCCCACACAGCACTTCAAAAGTGGCATGATGGTGATTTCTTTTCCTTCCCCCTCAAGTCACTCACATGCAAGGGCCACGCCATCGGTCTCACACCAACCGCAGTGATGCACGAGCTGAGCTCACAAATAAGCAAAAGGAAGTTTCTACAAACAAAATCTCCCATAATGTCACACTAGATTACAGAAGGGCAGGACACGCTGTACGGTGCACATGCTGCCGTAGGACTGCGATGCTTGGCTGTGTCTGGACTTCTGAGCTTAGGGGAACATTTTTAAAGGGATGGCGGCAGACTGAAGTAAACACAAACAAAACAAACAGCCGAGAAACAGTTATATCATGAGGGGGAGGAGAAGGAATGTCTAGCCTACAGAAGGGTCCCATGAATGACATATAACGAGTCTGGTAGCACCCAAAGGACGGTCCTTTGTGAGAAGTAATAGATTGGTCCTGCTGCATTCCCCATGGCAGAATTAAGGCTGCTGGCTAGAAACTGTTCAGGAGGGTAGCTTGGGAGTCTCTGTGAGAAACTATGGTCTGTATGGGAAGGGAGAGGATAGATTGATCTCACAGGAAAGCTGTGATGGAGCTAATCAGCTGGATGGTTAGAAGGCGTTTAATGTCGCTCCTGAATCCCAGACCTACAAACTGCTCACAACAGATGCCATGCGCAGATGGGTTTGACATGAGAGAGTAAGAGCCTCGTGTAATTAACGTGCCACACGACCGTCTGCCGGTCTAACTGGTAATAAACTAGGGTATAGTCATGGCGATGTCTCTGAAGGCAGTAGAGTGCTTTTTAAAAATAGTTTATGTGTATGAGTGTTCTGCCTGCATGCGTGTATATGCACCATGTGTGTGCAGTGCCCATGGAAGTCAGAAGAGGGAGTCAGATCCCCTGGAATTTGAGTTATGATGATTGGGAGTTGCCATGCCAGGGCTAGGAACCAAACTCAAGTCCTCAGGAAGAGCAGCCAGTGCTCTTAACTGCTGAACTGTCTCTCCAGCCCCAGGATGGCAGGTTTTAACTGATGAGCCTCATGGGTGGAAGGGGAGGGCACCTCTGACTCATGAAAAAACTGAGCAAAGACAGCTTTGGTTTGGTTGGATACGGCTCATGGCACCAGGCCAAGACAGATCAGCTCACTGGCCATCTGAACTAGAACCGATGGTTCCTAGGGCCTCTACAAGGCCCACTCCGGGTGAATTAACCTCTGGCCATGCTCAGTACTAAGACTGTAGTACCATCTGATCTCTAAATGGGAGCCATGGTCTGAAGCTGGGGATCCAATATGATGTCTGTTACCAAGTGTTGTGCTCATAGCTGTGAGTGTTGGTACCGCTGGCTTGCAGGCACTTCACATTAAGCCTGTAGTGGTCATAGACTGGGAGGGCCATTGGCACAGAGGTAGGCCCACGCATCATAAATAGCATCCATCCCACAGGAAGGCTCTGACATCCACCTGCGCCTATAGGTTCATATGATTTCTAAAGCAGCTTTTAAAATCAGTTCTGCATTTCTTCTGCCTGCTACTTGTATCTCAAGCATTCCCCTGCTTGGCAGCAGCAGTACCTTGGCTCCCTCCACACAGAGGCCTGCTGAGGAGGCTGGAATGTGTTTGAAGGAGTAGAAGGAGCAACAGATAGATGAAAGCGCTTCCTGGCTTCTGTCAAAGCACTCCTAGCTCTCTGCTATATGTGTGCAAGATTCCATTGGGGGCCGATCTGGGGTCATCCATCGAAAGATTCAGGCACTTTGAATATCCCAGGTTTTTCCTTTTTTTTTTTTTTTTTTTTTTTAGAGATCAGAGTTCAAACTTTTGACTGTTTCTGGAGCATTTACCTTGAGAATGGCTACCACAGCACAGTCCCAACAATTGCCATTGGCCTTGAAATAAGCAGAAAGCAGAGGACAGTGACATGACGGCACACGAAAAGCAATCATTCCACCCCAGAATAGTTTGGTAAGCCAGTGAGTTTAATGAAGTCCTTACGGGTCTGTGGGAAAGAGGTTACCTAAAGGAGCATAACAGCTGCATCACGGAGATGCCCGGCCCAGCTTGGGTGACTCAGTACTGCGCCCCTGGAGCTCCCTGCACAGTCTGCAGGATTCTCTGCTCACCCCAGTGCAATCGTGTGCTCCCCCAGCGATTGCTGTTGCTGAGATAACTTCACTGGGCTTTGCGAATCTGGAACCTTCTGCATTTCCCGAGCCTTGAAAATGTAGTTTACTTCCGGTTCTTATGAATCCCCTCATTCCCTGTGTAAGGAAATGTTTCAATTCAGTGGAGATAGCTGCATAGCAGCTTCATTGCAGATGGGCCAGGTTGTGTGGGCACAGTCACAGCACCTTAGAGCTGAATCTGGTTCTCAGCCATCGCTCCTAAGAGGTCCCGTGTCCGTCATCAGTCAAGAGTTCTGGGCTCTGACCTGGCGTTTTAGGATGCACAGATCTGTCTCAGTGGGATCTGACCCATCCCATGCTTGTATCTCATATTGCACATCCCAGGATTGCATACCAGTAAGGAGCTCTATGATGATTTTCAACAAACTTTCCCAAAATTCTATTACCTAATGATTTCTCTGGCATCTTTTACAGTGTGGGACTTCATCTTTCCTGCTCCTAGTGAGTGATAAGAGAAAGACAGTAACAATGCCATTGGCCTGGAGATGCACAGCGGCTCTGCTTGCCTTTGCCTGTGTCCTGTGCCATTGCTTCGCCTCCATGGGTCTCTACTCCCTTTTCTATAAAATGTGGTACCTCACGAGCTGCTGAGGAGATTTGTTAGAAGCAGGAACTGTACGTGGCAAGGTCTGGCATGCAGTAGGTGCCCAACACGGTTAGTCGGCTCTGTTGTCTTTGTTTTTTTTCTGCCCTTTGTTTGAATGTACATCTGCTTGTTCTGTGCCTGACACAGCAAGCAAAGGTTGTTCTTGATCAGCAGAGAGGGAAAGCTGAGTGAAAACTAGATTCCAATACCACAGATTTCTCCCCTTTTTAAAGGAACTCGAATGAAAGAAAGGATGAGCCATGGAAGGAAGATGCTCTTGTATTGGGATCTCTCTCTCTCTCTCTCTCTTTTCTTCTTCTTCTTCTTCTTCTTCTTCTTCTTCTTCTTCTTCCTCCTCCTCCTCCTCCTCCTCCTCCTCCTCCTCCTCCTCCTCCTCCTTCTTCTTCTTCTTCTTCTTCTTCCCTCCCTCAGCCCTTAGTTCTCCACTTACTTGCTCACCAGAGTGGAGTGGCAGTTGTCTCCATGATATGCATGTGGACACGTCCAGGAGAAGTCAGCAGTAACTTTAAAGAGAACAGAACTGCCCGCCGCTGTTGCGCTTTTGCCCACTAGGACTGCAAGATAAAAGCAATTCATGAGCAAAGGTTTCATCGCAATACCAATAAGTTACCGCAAAACAAGTTCTCAATGGTATCACCCATCTGCTTTAACTAGATGAATTCAGAAATATAAAATGACAAAAAACATTGTGGGCAGTTGGCTAGATTAACAGACACGATCTGGGCTCCAATATAAGAATTAGGGGTGTCACATATGATACAGAGGAGACGGGAGTCTTCTCCTTGGATGCTCTTGCCAAAACAAGACTGGCCTTTTGTGGAATAAGGCTTTGTTCTAGATTGCATTTCTTTCGATCAAGAGTCCACCCCCGCTTCAAATTCAGCTTTTGTTCTCTATTGCCCATCTCTGCAATGCTTTCATGTCAGTGTGTGCATATGGTAAGTCATACATAGTTACAATCTTGGTGTTTTCAGAGCAAGATGATCTAGTCTCTTTCAAAGCACACTCCTCATCATACAAACAAGGAGACAAGACAACAGGTCACAATTGTGTTTTCAGTTATTGACATGCTTCTGAGGAAGAAAATGTATCCCAGAAAGCAATGAACTGTAATCTAGGTACTTGGGATGTCCCACCTTTAAGGTTATTCGTGACTATAATAAAATGGCTACACCCTATTTCCTGCCTTTACTTAGCTTCTCGGCCCACATACAGTGTTCCTAAACACCATACCCTTCCTTCCCTCTTCTCCACCCTCTCCCACTCCCTCACTCACTCCAGTGAAGAGGTGATAATGTCACCTATCTGGCTTCATGCCCTTGGTGTTGGACTGTCAAGCCAAAAGCACATGCCCAAAGTAGTTGACAGTAGCATCTTGCTCCCATAGCAGTTGGTGCTGATGCTGCGAGCCTAGCTAATGCCATCTGATACTGTGTTAGAGTTTAACCTTTCTACTGGTCAGGCCCAGGCTACTGATATGCCAAGGCTTACTTACATACCTCTTACCTTCTGCAAAGCATACGGGAGAACAAGAATCTTAGAGCCCAGTAAGAACACAGAGCCCGTGGTCTGATCCTTTTCTACCTGATTTTCTCCTTCTCTACCTGAAAACTATCTTGTCTCTTTTTGCATAGCCATCAGATGAGGCTCATTCACTATTGTCATGACAGTACGTTATAAAATTAGGTCAGCAAAAATTTCCACAAGGAAAGACACTCCATGCTGATGAGCAGCTTGGAGCAATAATAACAAAAAAGCAAGGTCTTAACTGAAGTCTTTTACACATTTTAAAGACTTAATTATTTTATATGTATGCCTGTGTGCCTGAGTGCACATTTGTGCAGCACACAAGTACAGTACCTACAGACATGGAAAGAGGGCGTGGGATCCCTGGAACTGGGCTTGTAGATAGTGGAGATCTGCCATGTGGGTGCCAGGGATCCAACCCAGGTCCTCAGAAGAGCAGCCGGTGCTCTTAACCACTGAACCATCTCTCCAGCTCCCTGTTACACTTCTAATTGAAAATTTCTAGTTGGTAGGTAGGCTGCTTTTCATTCTGAGTCAGCCAAAAGTGAGAACAACTTGGACATGCTCTTCGCAACTCAAAGAACTTTATCAGCTCCAGGCTTAGAATGCAATATGTTTTCTGTGGGCTTTTCTTTTCTTTTCTCTTTTCTTTTTCTTTTTTTCTCTCCCCCCCCCCTTTTGACATCAAACACTTCTAAAGAGAAAAAAATGGGTAGAAGAGATTCTGGTTTATCTTGTGTGGTTCCTCAGATATGGACAAAATGAGCAGCAGTTTATGTATCCAGCCTGCATGCCTGTGGGTATAGAACTCTCCTGCAGAGAGAGCTCTCCCCAGGTCCCATGCCACAATTCCCAGACTCGATTTCTGTTGTTGTTTGGGGATTTTTTTATTTTTTTATTTTATTTATTTATTTATTTATTTTGGTTTTTCGAGACAGGGGTTCTCTGTGGCTTTGGAGCCTGTCCTGGAACTAGCTCTTGTAGACCATGCTGGCTGGTCTCAAACTCACAGAGATCGCCTGCCTCTGCCTCCCAAGTGCTGGGATTAAAGGCGTGCGCCACCACCACACGGCTTTGGGGATGTTTTTAAGCCTATCTAATATCTCTGCCCGGGTCTGGCTTGCTACCACCACCCCAGTCATGTAATAATTGTCTAACTAGCATTGGGTTTGTCTTTCTCTTTTTCTTTTGTAAATCGAGACCCCTCCACACGTGACCAGATATTTCTTATACACCTTTACAAGTGTTCCCTGTGGTTCTGTAGGTTGTCCACAGTCTTTGCCAGTATACCTGCGTCCTCTGTAGTGGTTCTCGGGAGCGGCTTCAATGGGACCTGGACTTTGTATTTGTTTCCTAGTGATTAAAAGCTGGGGACGCAGACAAATTAAAGGAGCATGGCTGGGTGCTGAGTAAATAACCCTGCACGGGTTGTCTCTTCAGGTCTAGAAGAGCCCTTGATGCTCCATCGCAGAGTTGTTCGGGGCTTCTTTATTTACCTCTGGTGTCAACATAGGATTAAAAAGTTTGTTTTTTTCTTTAGAAACATTTTATTTGATTAATTCCGTTGTAATGAAGGCTGAAATTTTATACCCAGTTACCCATATTAATTGAAATAATTTAAGACGTGTAACACAGCTCCCAACCCCCTTTTTTTAAAAAAAAAAAAAATTCTAGTTGCCTCTGACTTTAGGAAAGCCAAAATGCTTTCTCTAACTTTCATAACCTGAAAGGGTTCCTGTGCCAGGGCTTGTTTGTCCGCTTCTGAATTCTCTGTGCCTCTCTCCTCTCTCCACTCTGGGGTTTGGGGTCTTTGTCAGCCCCAGGCACTTCCAATCCTCTATTTGCTTTAAGCACTGTGTGAAGGATCTGCTGGTACAGCCTTTCCTCCCGGCTCCGGGCTGACGGAACACGCCCAGTCCCCTCTCCTCGTGCTTTGATTGGCTCCTGGGGTCACATGAGGGACCCGGAGGGTTGGAATTCTGACTTGTGGCTTTTGGCACTCCTTTTTCTTTTTAAAAATCGCTGGGTCTGTGGCTCTCTCCTGGGGCTCGGTGCCTTTGGCCGAGGCTGGAGACAGCTGCGAACAGCTCCGGGCAGCTGAGGTGGCAGTGGGAACTCTCCCGAGATGTTCAGCCAGGTGCCCAGGACCCCGGCTGCAGGCTGCTACTATCTAAATCCCATGACACCTGAGAGCCAGGAGATGTACTTGCGATTTGATCAGACTGCCAGACGCTCTCCCTACAGGATGAGCCGGATCCTAGCACGCCATCACCTAGTGACTAAAATTCAGCAAGGTGAGTTGCCGGCACTGCCAGGGTGCCGCTCATTTCTGTTGGCTCTGTCTTGTGCTACTTATAAAGTTATCGTTCGCACTGTACACCACACAGATTCCTATGCCACGCTGCGTGGAACTCTTCCATATAACTTTAGACTCCAGTTTTAAGCAGTCTGTGACAGCACTGAGCGCCGCATAACTCACGAGAATATTTCCCAGTAGGACTTGAATCATGAATTCCAAATCCTCCGTGTGTCAACGGAACGAATGAGAAAGGTTTACTCAGTGTGTGTGTGTTGGGTAGATTTTCTGCAGGTAAACTCATACACCGGTCATATTTTAAAAGTGAACACTTGTTTATTTGATTGGGGAAAGAACAGAGAGCTAGGGACTAATCTCCAGCCTTCCTGGAGTTTATAGGGCATCTTCATTGAAGGGGAACAGTGAGAGTCTATGCTGAAGGCCACACTGGGCTGACAGCTTGAATTACATTCTCTTCCTGTCCGTGTGTTTGTGTGGATAGTCACCGCTGATCTGTTGATACTGTTTCCTTGCTAAAGGATAAATGTGACTCCTCACCTTCAAACAGAGCCTCTGACTACACACACCCAGGAGCACTGGCTTCCTAAGGCAAGGGGATAGTGATGATTACGTTATTAAGGGCTGCTAGGTGATCCTTTTTCATTCTCAAAGGAAAAGAAAAAATAAAATCCCTTGTACCCTGAACATTAATAAAATTCATGGTTTGTTTTGTTTAAAGGCTTAAAGCTTAAAGCATGCTCTGTAGGGGACAGATCCAAAGAGTGTCAAGGAAGTCCCTGACTAGTGACATCCAGATCCACAGTCAGTAGCTAGTCACCTACCTGCTGACTACAGGCCTAACTAAATCATTCCGTTGGCCCTACCAGGAATGTCAAGAGCTGTTTTGAGAATGGAGTTCCCACTTAGATCCGTGTATTTAAGAGTCTGTTGAATTTTCAAGGGGAAGCCAGGGTCTGTAATCTTAAAAGATCTCACTGCCATGTCTCCGAGAGGAACAGGGGCGGCATCTAATGAGATTGTTTCCTTGGGAATGGGCATTTGTTTGTGAATGTTCAGGAACTGGCTATGTGTGAAGGATACTGGTGCCGCATACCATTCTGATTGCAGGAAGGATATTAAGTCACTCCATGAACTCTGTGCAAGTCTCACTTGAATAGAAACAAAAGCATTCCCTGTGGCTTGATTTAAAAATATATTCAGCTGAGAATAAGAACCAGCTCCGTGTTCGACTTAGCAACTTCTTACCGTGGGGGGCGTATTGGGTCTATCATCCTTTGGACATTGAGGTTTAGCCGGCAATCTGTCATCTGCAGGCTGGGTCTATCATCCTTTGGACATTGAGGTTTAGCTGGCAATCTGTCATCTGCAGGCTGGGCTCAGCTCTCCGTGTGCATATGAGAGCTTATCATGTTAGAAATCACTTGTCTTTCCAATCCTCTTCATATGTATTGTCGGTCGTTGATTTATGTTCTTTTGAGATGACGGCTGTTTTTCGTGACTTACCATTGAAAGTGAGTCCTTCTTACATATGGGCACTGTATCCCTGTCTGTGCTTTATTTTTGAATGATTAGAAAATCCCAGGAGCCTCTTTGTTTTATATGGGGCAAATGGCATGATGGAAGCCACTGGATTCCTAAAGGTTAAACGCAACAGTTAGGAAACAGGACAGAATTCCCACCCTCTACTGATTCAGAGATCGTGGTGGGTTAACATCATACACTGTTTGGTGAGCAGATACAAAGTGATTTTTATCAGATTTGCTGTATTGATAGACTGGTTTCTCTTCACTGCACAGGATATTACTGGAGCATTTACAGCATATCAGGATGTGAGAACTATGAATGCTAGCTTATTTTTCTCTCAAAAAGTGCTAATAGTTCAGTGCCATTTTAGATCCGTTGTGAAGCTGAGAAAACAGAGGCACATGACCTTCAGAGGCATATGGTGGAGCTGGCATTTGAACACAAATCTGAGGCTCATGCTCTTCAATATACCACACTATATTTTGGGTACATATGTGTGTGTGTGTGTGTGTGTGTGTGTGTGTGTATAACATGTTAGATAGAATGCTGGACCTATGATTGGGTTTTGGGTTCTAGGACACACCAAAGTTCTCTTAACTACAGACAGCAAGGAATCAATTACAGATATCCAGTTGCCTACTCACTGTGTGACTTCCAGTTAGGTTTTATTTCTGTTGTGGGAGCACTGTACTATGAGTTTGAGTCTGTTTGGATAGTTAGCACCCAGAAGTACAGGATACCAAGTTATGCTACCAACAATCTTCCATCATTCCATTAAAGTAGAGTACATATAAAATTATATAAGTATTATATCTGTATACCAGCATCTTAAAGTGATGGCCACAGTAGCAAAATTTCAGCATCTTGCTTTAGATCTTTCAAAGGAACTTTTGCACTCATTAATATCATTTGTGGTACCACAATTGTGATTTCTTGTGGCTGGCAGGGGTAGGGGGAGTACAGAGAGGAGCAAGTTGCTCTCCGATGACCTCATTCTAGTGAGCTAATCATTGAATGGCATGGACATGATTCAACGGCAGATACGCTCATGGGAAGGGAAAACAAGGGAGAGAAATAATGGAACCCTTTGATGATGCCTGAGACCAGAATTGTTACCCAAACCCGGATGAATCAAGGCTTGCTCGTCTTAGGGCAGGGCATTCTCCAAAACATGGACATGTTCCTTCTCCAGCCTTATACAAGGGCTGGCTCTGTAGCTAATCCCAGCTAAGAAGAGAGAGGTCTAAAACAGAGTGCCGGAGAGCAGAGTGAGCGCCTACCAGAAGTGTTGCTCTCCTCCCTGCCCTTTGCAAGCCCTTCTTGCCTGAATCAATCTGGAAATTGTTGCATTGGAAATAGAAAGGCAATGACAATGGTCCTCACTCAAACCTCATCCTGGCTTCCTTCTCCAGGAGGCACCATGGGGAGAGAGAACAGAGGATGTGGGTGTGAGGGTGTAGTTAGGCCATGGTGAGACAGGACGGGATTTGTTTTCTGATTTTAATATACTAAAATATGTACAATTTAAACTTGCCACAGCAGCCATTTGTAAGGGTATTGTATGGTCATTATCATGGTGTTGGCAGCCACAGTTATTGTCCATCTCCACTTACATCTTGCTGGAACTGAGATTCTCAATACGCCCATTACACTTGCTTCATTTCCTCCCTCACATCAGCCCCTGCCTACCACTGTCTTGCTTTTATCTAAATTACAGTGTTTTCACAAGATTTGTTTACCTCTGAATGCTGCATAGTATCCCATTGTATGTCTGTATCATATTTCCCCTTTAAAAATGCAGTTACCATAATTGGCCTTGGCCTTGTAAGAGAACTGACCTTCCAATGTCGTTATTTTAGGATATCAAAAAACATCATGTTCTCTCTCTCTCTCTCTCTCTCTCTCTTTCTCTGTACAAAAGCCAAATCAAAGCAGGTCCATAAATATGGTTATTTTTTAATAAATCTATCATCATGCATTTTATTTGAAATTCTCAAAAACCATCATGATATGACCCATTTTCAGTACAATCTACTGACAAAAGGAAAAAGAGGCTGGGATCCAGGCACTGTTTCGACACCATCCATCCTTATGGTGGCAGTTTCCAGGACATCACTGGGCCTTTGCTTTTGAGTGAGTAATGTGAACAGGCTATGTCTTGCGTTATAAGTCTCTGTAGCCATATCAGTAATTATTTGACTGAATGGATAGAAAGCTGAGGAACTTAAATACAACATGAGAAAAACCAGCATCACTGTCATCTATGAAATCACAGCATTTCTGCCGTCTGTGGATTTGCAACATCTCTGCCGTCTGTGGAGCTGCAGCATTTCTGCAGTCTGTGGAGTTGCAGCATCTCTGCCATCTGAGGAGTTGCAGCGTCTCAGTCGTCTGTGGAGTTGCAGCATGTCTGCCATCTGCGGAGT
>JAQHUG010000136.1:323644-339567 GCA_028555095.1 Dicrostonyx torquatus
GTCTGAAGAGTCGCAGCATCTCTGCTGTCTGAGGAGTCGCAGCATCTCTGCTGGCCTGCAGAGTCACAGAGTCTCTGTCGTCTGTTATCAGCCAGCGGCTTCTAATTTTTGTTTTTCTGTTTTCTGAAGAAATCAGTAAAATCAATTTAGGTTTTTGTTTTTCCCTTGCTGCTAAAAATCTCCTGTGATTTCAGAGAAGTCACAACTCCTCTGGAACTTCCTTCGTATAACAAGGGTTTAGATTAAGCTCCCTGTAAAGGTCTCTTCGTGTCTGAAATTGGAGAGTCCCTTGTTCTCAGGTATCCCTTGAGAGAAGGATGGTTCCTACTCCAGCTTTCCTTATTATGTTGTTCAGTATCTATCTGCTTACGTCTGATCCATGTGCTTTTGGTATTTGTGTCCTGAGACCGCGAGGATGTGCAGTCTGTGGTCTATTTAAATGTTGTAATTACTATAATTATAGAGACACTTTTTCCCCAGGGGTCCTGGCCTTGATGTGACATTGTTGTTTTGTCCAGCTTATACCAGGGGTGTGGAGAGTAGAGAATGTGTGTGCCTTTGTGCATACTACAAGATTTCTATGCTTGATAAGAAATAGAAAATTCAGAAAATCTCACTACTAGGGAAAGTAGTGGACGTTGGGCTTTCGTTTTTCCTTGATCTTTAATCTAAGATGATCTTTAAACAGACTGAGTTGAACTTCGCTAAAGTGGTGCGTGCTTCAGTCCCCAGCTAATCCAAGCAGTATGAGTGGCATAGTTTCTCTCCCCCATTACTCTGTCAAATGGCATCTTGGGAATTTGCCCAACCTAAGTGGTGAGCATTGCCCGTCCCTGGTGAGTGAGGACCCTCACTGCCCTCCACCCCCTAACTAGATAGTGTCAGCCTAAATTAAACGATCATTTGTTCCTCTGAAATACTTGGTCCTTTCTTACCCAACTCCTCTCTGAGTAACAGGGCAAATGTGACACAAAAGAACAAAGGGAGCACAGAGCACAGGCGGGGAGGGCGCCCGTCGCCCATGCCCCTCCGCATTGCTCAAGCGTCTTGAAAAAGACAGTGTGGCAATTGGCACAAGTCACATTTTCTAAATCAGAGCCTGTTTCTCTTGAGTAGGGTGACTGGAGGGCCTGTACAGAAAGGGTACCACTAGTTAGCCAAAGTTACAGGGAAATGGGCTACTGGCTTCAGCCCAAAATCCTCAGAGTGTTTAAAGAAAAGTGAGAAGGGTCAGCAAGTGGACCCCAGAAAGACATTAAGAAAAGAGAGATGTGCTTATGACCATAAAGACCTTGAGCCCGGAGCCTCAGGTTGCTGCCCTTGTTCGCTCTGGTTCTGTAAACACAGCTTTCGTTCAAGCAGTTCGCAAATCTGGATTCTGTGGCAGTACTTTAAGAAAGAGGGGATTCATTTTCTCACCTCCACTCCCCTCCCCCCATGAACTGTACTTTAATTCCTGGTACAATCTATAACTAGTGTGCCTGGCTCTTACAAATTGAGAGCCCTCCTTTTTCTGGGAAACTTAATTATGGGCAAGAAAGAAGCACTGGTCACCCTCCCAGCTCGCCACCTCGACATTGGTCGCCCTGGTGCCTGTCAGTGGATGATCCAAAAGAACTGAGTCAGGAAAGAGCAAACAGCAAGTGAACTTCAGTAAATCTCTCTGGTAAAGAGGGAATCTGCGGGTGGGGACTTAGCAGAGAAATGTCATTACCAGGGTATGTCTCTGCCTTTAGTCATGAGAATACAGCAAAGAAGACAGAGCAGCCATAAATCACACACCAGATATTTGGATAAAACAAAGATGATTTAAAAATCATTTGCTATTTGTCTGGAGACAGTCGGAATATGAGCTGGGTGGGGAAAGGGACCATATGTGAGTTTGTGGCAGCCTGTGGAAGAATATACAACTCAATAGGACCATGAGAGGGGAAAAAAAAACTCTGACAGAAAGAAAAAAGACTGATTAAAATTTGTAAGATAAAACCAAAAAGCATTATTACACAGAAGTAGAAAATACACAAGGCCCCAAACAGCTATTAAAAATGGGCCACAAATTGGCCTTCAGCTTTCCGGTACATAAGAAGGGATCAGAGGAGAAAACACAAACATGGGATACTGTGCCAGATCCATTACATAGAAACAAACAACATAGCTTCTCGTGGTACTTGATGTTCGGAAGAATGTCCTCCAAAAACTGTCTGGAGTGGCTTCCCACACCAGTCTCATGAGGAGCTGTGGTGGAGGCTGTGCCCAGCTACTCCAGAGATATCATTTTATTTCCTTTAAAATTTTATTTTGGATTTATTTATTTTATTGTATGCCTGTGTTTTGCCTGCACATATGTCTGGGCACCACATGCAGTACCTGGTGCCTGTGGAGGTCAGGAGAGGTCACTGGATTCGCTGGAACTGTAGTTGTGGTCTGTTATGAGCCACCTTGTAGGTGCTGGAAACTGAACCCAAGTCTTCTACAAGAGTAACAAGCATTCTTAAACACTGGGCCACCTCCCTAGTCTCATCATTTCTCCCTTTTACCTGTCAGTGGGCTTAGGGCCACCACAACAAGTTATACCTCAGTAAGAGTATCCGGAAGAGGAGTGAATGGCGGAGAAGGGGTTAGCGCAGTCTGTTGACTTCATCTAAGAAGAGCACGGAGGAGAGCGTGCAGAATCAACGCTCCAGGTCTGTGCTGTGGGAGGAGAGACCCATCAGACGGGCATCGCTGCAGGAGCTGTTTCTGCAGTTAAGTAGTTTGGGAAGCGGTGCATCTTTCTTCCTTCCTTGAAAATCTCCACACAGCGAAGGCTCAGAGAAACGCTGCTCCAGAGAACACTTTGTTTTAACTGCCATTCTTTGTCAGGCAACCACTTTCCACCAGATTCCAGAAAGTGACATCTTCCAAAGCTAAGGCTGCTGGGGACTGGCTGGAGAACAGGTTGAGGACAGTGCATGGCCTGCAGTCTGTTTAAATAATTCTTTTCATATTCATGGCATGGATCTGAACTGAGTTTATAAACAACTTGTCAATTTCCAGGAAGCTTCCAGATATGCTCTTAGGATATTTTCCTCTGCTGGCAAAGACACGGCATTTAAACACTTGCATGATGCACGGTCCTTCTCAAACAGATATTCACAACATGTCAGAACTCTACAGAGGAGCGCATGAAGTATCTTCCTAGCTGGCCTTGGTGCTCCTTTATAAAGTCATATCAGACCATAGCAAGCATTGCAGAATGAGACCATCTAGGGCAGGACACATCACCATGAAGATTTATATGCATCCGTGTTTGAAGAGACATAAATCCCCCTCCCCCCCAACTTAGCATCTAAAGGAATTCAAGGAAGAACTTGGGGGTGAAAAATGACTTTAAAGATACAGAATTTGTTACTGCTGTTAGATGAAGGAGATCAATGGGAATAAATCCCAAATATCGGCCATCTTGACAGACGATTCCTCATAAAGTAGAGGAGTACATTTTAAAGATTCTCGCGGAGGCAGAGCTGACTGATGATTTGTGTTGCTCTGCCTGTCACACGGACTGATGAACACTAGGTTCAAACAGCGTCCTGAGGGCCTGGCCGGTCACCATGGACCTGACTCGTGCCAGTATTTTGAGATGCATTCCAGCTTTCCCCTACCAGGTTAATTTTGAAAATCCATGCATCTGGATGCTAAAGAGCCTTTGATTTAGTGTCCAGTTTCTTTAAGCGAACAGTCACCCTTCACCTACATTTGATCCACTAAATAACACGCCAGGGGAAGCTGGTACAGCCACAGAGCTGGATTTCCCTCCCAGAAAGTTTTACTATCGTGAAGTTATTTCAAATATCTCAAGTTCTGTGGGGTCCAAGGGAAAATGGCAGAGCTAGCAGTGGTTTTCCAATAAACCCATCCACACAGAACTGCCGTTCTTTTTTATTTTGTTTGACTTTATGTATGGGCGCAGTACCTGCATGTGTGCATGTGCTATGTGTATGCTGTGGAGGCCAGAAGGCTGTGCTGGACCTCCCTAGGACTGGAGCTGCAAATGGTTGGGATCCACCCTGTGGGTGCTGGGAAAGAGAACCCCCATTCTCTGCAAGAGCAGCCAGTGCTCTTGACCACTCAGCTGCCTCTCTAGGTCCAAAACTGGAGTTCTCAGGAGAAAAACTTAAGAAATCCACCTGACACTTTGAGGGACACGGAACATCTCCTTTTAAATGCTTTTCTCAGAATAGACAGTGAGAAGCCCTTGTGGACAGGACTTTTGTAAACCGTGTGCTGTGATCCTCCCATTTGCGGTCATCAAACTGCCTCCGTCTCTACCTTTGATGTCCTGGGTCAGAGGACCTGCGAACCCCCTTCCCCACAGACTTATTCACCTGTCATACCTCTAGGTCTGCGGTCTGTGGCAGACAAAACTGCTTACATGTTTTTATGGCTGGCTTCCTAGAAGATTGGGGAAAACCTTGGCAAGAAAGTGGGGGAGTCAGCCACACAGGATGCCCTGAAGATGTTCATGAAGGCTTTGCTTTCACGGGAGCTCCTCTGTTGCTCTCCCATCCATTCAGTGGAACCCCTGGAGGTCTTTGTGGTTGTGTACCTTGAGTTGAACCTCTCATCCTACACCTTCCCAGCAGAGTGGTCTTCATAAAGTTTCTTAAGAGTCCGGGTGGGCAGGGTGAAGCTTGTAACTGCAGCAATTATTGAAAGGATTAAATGAGGGAATATAACTAATCACAGAACATAGTGCCTGATGCACACTAGATGCTTGATATAAGAAGATGGATATGGAGCATCCATGTGCGTAAGAACCATCAACTTGTGGCCAAAGGATGTGCCGTGTTCACTGTGGCACCATATCTTTGGGTGTCCTCAAAAAGTGTCTGTCCTGAATTTTGAGTTATAAAATAAGAAATTTGTGATCTTTCTGTGTTTCTTTTCACTTCTTTCTAACTATAGGGAAAACTGTCACATCTCCCAACTGCAGTTTTCTTTTGTCAGTAGTGATTCTCTCCGCTGCTCTGAACTGGCCTGAAAGCAGCAAGGCCCATGGCCTCCCCTCCTGGGTAGTAACAGAGGCATTATTTGATCCGAAATATCCCTGACTCTTGATATGACATGTGACAAATTCTAAGCCTGGGAGAGGACTGGAAGCCTCAGGAATGATGGTGTGACAGAGTAAAGGCCTGGGAGAAGATTCATTCATCAATGACAGTGAGATGTTGTGCATGGGACATCTGGGGGTAAAATACAGAATTATTGAATAAAGATCTTTTAATTCATTCCTATTGATGAGAGTACAGTGACTGAAGTAGGGAGCTCGCCCAACCTGGACAAGGGATGGCAGGAATAAGTCACTCAAGTCTTCTGGATCCAAATTTCCTGTTCTGACACATGACCTACAAACGGGTCACTCCATAACTGGTGTTGGGGGGAGGAGTGCATATGGATTAATACCCAAGGGAGTCCTGTGAGCTTGCATTCCATGCTGATGCTGCCCATTGACTGTATTTGGCGATGTCAGGGAAGCCTGCCATACCCAAGAACCACAGACTGGGCCACTTAGACAATAAAAATTTATTCTCTCACCATTCTGGAGTCTAGAAATTTGTGAGCAAAGTGCTGGAAAAGTTGATACCTTCTCGGGTCTGGATGTTGGCCTTCATAGCATCATTCCCGTGTGTATTCTGATCTTGTCTTATTAAGACAGCAGTCAGATTGGATTGGAGCCTTCTGCTGCTACCGCATTTCGTGTCTACTGTCTCTTCTGTCACCAGTTATAGTTGTCCTCCAAGGACCTGGGGCTTAGGACATTAGCATACAAATCTAAGGAACACAGGGTTCAGACCCTAACGCTGACTGAGCATCCACTTCCCAACTGTATCTGTTACTAACAAATGGAAGAAAGGTCGCTTGTGCATCTGTCAGCCCTTCATTAGTTGCTTCCGTCGTTTTCATCATTTAACACACAGAGCAATCATGAAGGTATTTCATGCGCACTGAGCACCCCAACCCAAAGGCTGGAAATCTGAACCGGTCCCAGATCTGAAGCTCATGGAGCACAAGTGGAAAATTCCCCACCTGACCTCCGGGGACAGGATGCAGTCAGTGTAGCGGTGCAATGAAAACTCTGGATGAGATCGCCTCTGGCGTAAGAGTCACAAATGAATCTTGTGTGCTAAAGCTGAGGTTCATCCCCAAAGGTATCTCATCATGCATATGTAAATACTTCAGAACCTGCAAAGCGAGGGGAAATCCGAGACACTCTCATCCTAGTCAGATAAAGGCCATGCAGTCTGTAGCCCCGGTTTTCAGAGGAGGAGCCTGGGAGCAACAACACAAATTGAAAGACAATGGATGAATGACTCGATCTTAAGCACTTCCTTGAACCCCTCCTTCCAAATCAGTTTGATTTCCTAAACTGATGTTAACTTTCAAGTTTTTAATTTTGCAGGAACTTTCCAAGTCCGAATGTTCACGTAAAGGAGTACCCAGGAAGGAACATGTAAAAATGAACATAAGCTTTGCTTTTAAAATTCATGTCTTTTTAATTATTTTAAGGCTAGCATAAAAGGCTGTGAGTTTCAGCATGGCAGCTTCTTACATACGCATCATTATACTTTGCTGTCGTTTATCCCTCTCCCCCACTGTCCTCAGCTCTGTCCCTTTCCCATGCCCTGTTGTTTTCCTTCCTCTTTCTAATTGGGTCCCCCTTCTGCTGTCTGATCAAATGTATTCCATTGCCCTCCTTGTGTCCCACTGAGTATCCGGTCCCCTCCTTCCATGGGCTGCTCTGCAGTTTCCTCTTGTACAGCAAAATACACATGCACATACTTATACACATACACACATGCATGCACCTGCACACACAAATACACAGCTAAGCAAGCATACATACATTCACACACACATGCACACGTAGATGCACATGCACAAACGTACATTTTTCTCTCACACACACATGTACATACACATGCTGTCTTAGTCAAGGTTACTCTGTGATGAAACACCATGACCAAAGTGCGAGGGGAAAAAAAGAGTTTATCCGGCTTAGCGCTTAGCATCACAGTTCATCATTAAAGGAAGTCAGGACAGGAACTGAACCGTGGAGGCAGGAGCTGATGCAGAGGCTATGAAGGAGTGCTGCTTACTGGCTTATGGCCTCATCACTTACTTGCTCAGCCTGCTTTCTTATAGGACTCAGGGCCACAGGCCCAAGGGGGCACCACCTTCCCAATTGGTCACTAATTAATAAAATTCTCACAGGCTTGCCTCAGTTGAGGCTCCCTCCTCTCTACTGGCTTTAGCTTGTGTCAAGTTGACATAAAACTACATACACACACTCAAACACACACTTTTAATCTAAGCACCACATGTAAGAGGAAAATGATATTTTTCTGATTCTGGATTATTTTGCTTGATTGAAGTGATTTTCAATATCATTTGTTTGCAAATGTTGCTATTTCATTTTTTCTTAAAGCTGAATTAAAGTCCGGTGTGTGTGTGTGTGTGTGTGTGTGTGTGTGTGTGTGAGGTTTTCACCATTCGTTCATTTGTGGATGACTGTCTAGGTTAATTCTTTCCCCATGGCTGTTTTGAAGAGGACAGCATGGATGTGAAGGATCCCTGCACCTGGTTAGATACCCAAGTGGTACGTGACTGTATAGTCATATGGCAGTTCTGTTTGTAGTTTCTGCACGGCTCTCCCTCCAGACTATTTTACACAGGGACTGCGCAGTGTTACATTCCTGCCAGTTGTCATATTTCCCCACATTTCCAAATGCATTTGTTGTCATTTAGTTGGTGACTGCCACTCTCATTGGACGTAGGTAGAATCTCAGAGCAGTTTTAGTTTGCTTATCCCTGGTGCTTGAGGATGCTAAACATTTTTCAAGTTGTTTTTGGCCACTCATATTTCTTTTAAGAACTGCTATTCAGTTCACTCTCTCATCTGTTGATTGGATTGTTTAGAGCTTTTTGCTGCTTAATTTTTGCAGCTCTTTCAAGACTCTAGGTATTGATCCCCTGTTTAATGTGTAGTCAGCAGAGATTTATGCCCAGTTGACAAGATAAAAACTAAGTTCTCTGTTTTCTGTGCTAGTTCTAATGAGTTCTTCAAAGATTTTAATTGCTCCTTTCTCTTAAGGGCTTCACCCCTGTTAATTGAATGGTCTCTGTATTTATTGAATCCTTCAGCTATGAAAGATGAGATAGGAATATGCTATTTGTTGAGATTTATTCTTAAAAGTATATGTATTGACATTTGACAAATACACCTTATGGAAGCTTCTGCTTCATTGATTTTGTAGCAAATAAATGTTTTTAATTCCCTCCAGATAGACGTCCCTAAGAAGAGAGAATCAGTAGGTACAGCCTTCTCCATGCATTATAACAATGTTAATTTTGAGCCTTGTAAAACTCTTTTTTTGGTTTTTTTGAGACAGGGTTTCTCTGCAGCTTTGGAGCCAATCCTGGAACTAGCTCTTGTAGACCAGGCTGGTCTCGAACTCACAGAGATCCGCCTGCCTCTGCCTCCCGAGTGCTGGGATTAAAGGCATGTGCTACCACCGCCCGGCTCTCTTTTTCTATAAGATGCGATATTTGAAGTATATGCATGAGTTATAATGAACCCAGGAAGGCTACATAGCATCCTCTTAGTGGCATGACACCTGAAGGAGCAATTCCATGTGTGTTATTTAGTTGGATACATACATGTGTAAATTGGTCTCACCATCACTTTATTAGAAAGGGTTGCTCACAAAAGTCTGTTTTTTCTGAGACCTAACAAACCTTACATAAGTCACTTAAGTTTTTCTATTTTAAAATGTCTCTGAAAACTAGGGAGTAGGAGGAGCTAGAGTCTGAACCAGCTTGTTTTCTCTGTGTATGGTGTCAATAGGATCATACCATTAAGTTCCGGAGAATAACTGATAACATCGGCTATAGCCTGTAATATTTGAGGGCCTGTGGGACCCCACTGAGCAACAACCCCCAAAGAAGTGACTCCCAGCACTGGTCTCTTTTGATTTGTTCGCTGATGGTGTCTAGGAGGGGCACTGTTGCTCCAATCCAGGTTTAGATGTTTCTAATCTCATTTTCCCCAAGCCATTGCTTTGCAAATGGAATTGTGCAGAATGGGAGAGCACATTTCCTTGACTGGCTCTGTGGCAAACTGATGTAAACTCACCTGCTAGGATAAGGAAGCCTGGCAGCAGGCAGCTGCGATGGTAAAACATTAACCAGCTACAGGAGTAGAAATCATTTCAGGGTCCACATTTTCCTCCTCCCTCGCCTCCTGCTTCACAGCTACGCTGTGCGTGAGGCTTTCTATTCCTGTTTCCTTCACATGAGTCCCTTTTCCTGTCGGTTTGGTCCCCTTCATTGTTGGTGACCTTTCACAGTCTGCCCTGGACAGTGTAGCTTCTCCCCATTGAAGCTCATTACTTTGTTACATAACACCAGGAATGGGGTGCAGACAAGTTCTATTCAGCTCATTAGCAATCAGTCACTCTTCCTCAGCCTGCTTGAGCCTGTGCAGACTTACCCAGAGCCTGGGGGTGAGCCCCGCCTCACATTCTCATGAGGTCACTCCAGTGAAAAGACTCAGGGTCCCACATGGAGAGACAAGTGGGCTGTGAAGACATCCAGGCCTGGGTCAGTCATGTACTCTTTATGTCTCACATCATACTTCTTAAGCTTTGGAGTGTTCATCATTTTTGAGCATAACAGTAGTCATCTTACAGAAGCTCCCTTTCTAGCGCCCGCCCCAGGATAATCCAGCCACTGTCTGCAGGGAATCTGGCATGGTTAGGTTTGGTCCTCCTATTGAGTTTTCATCTAGATCTGAGAGCTAAGTTTACTCAACTGGAAAATAAGCATAATCAGGCCTCACACCTTAGGACTCACCCTGTCCCTTTCTCAGGTGAGTAAACAAAGACCCCTTGAGTGTTAAATGACCTTTCCTGAAGTCCCACAGTCAGTGAGCGCTGGAGCTGCCCTCCAAACTCAAGTCTGGATGAGCTAGGAGCCCATGTTGCTCACCACTGCACAGCCGCATCCTCCTCATAAATTGTAGGTAGGCATTGTTTACTTGGGCCCAAAGAAGGTTTGAGCATTTTATTCTTTGTCATTATAGACATAGTTGACCCCCTTCCCCCTCCAGCTCCTCCCTCCGCCCCCAATCCCAGCAATGACTGGAGAACCTCATTCAGCTAGCTGCAGCCAGCAGCAGAAGCTTGTGATCATCCTTACTAACTCCCTCCCTCTGCCCTCCCTCTGCCCTCCCGCCGCCCTCCCAAAGCTGGCTGCTCTTTATCAAGAACTCTGTGTCCAAAGTAAATGTCAGGGCAGCAGGATGTCTTGCCAGAGGCCAGAATCTAGTGTGGTTAGGTAGGCCCTGGCCCAAAAAGAGGGAAGGACAGATTTCTTCCGCTCTCACCCTAATTTCCCAACTTCCAATCCCTCAAAAGGCCGCCTTTCTCCTAGAAAGTGCATGGGTGGTATGCCCGACCTTCCCCCGCACTTCCTCTAGGGCTCCAGGGATCCAAGGCTCTGGGGCTCCTGTGCCCTCACAGTGGGTCTTTTTAGACAGGAGCTGGCCACATGGGGCTTAAATCAGGCCTGTAGCTGATCTGGGGACAGATCCTCAACTCTCTAATCCCGAGAAAGAGTGAGTTAAAAGAGGGTCCTGTTTTCTGGAAAGTCCTGTGTGGGATTTTTTTCCCCCACTTCACAGGGGACAATTCCGACCAGAGGCTAAAATAGCCCCAGCTGTAGCTGCAGGACAGGAGCTCAGAAGGAGCGATGAGGGCTCTGCTGACATTGGCTGTTTGTGGGATTTTGCCAGAAGCAAAACAGGATCAAAAATAATCAACAGACCCCCCTCCTTGCTGCACAACCGCTGTTTAGGTGAGGAGATTGCTGAGCCGGCTGTGCTGTGGAGCACTCAGGGAGTCTTAAGCAGAAGAAGTCAACTTACGGGGTGCTCGCTTGTATGTAGTTTAAGATTTTTCCAGACTAGTCAAGGTTCTAAAGACACAGACATTGCCAAGGAATGTCTCCCTTCCAAACACAAGTCACCGGTAGTCATTAAACAGCCACAGAGTGGACAGCCAACCTGGAATACAAAGGCGGGATGTGAGTCCTGAGGAGGGTGGTCATGTTTTAGGAAGAAAGATCCTACCTGTGTGGCAAGCTCAGGGGTGCCGGCATCTGGGCTCTAGGACACCTCTGCCCTCGGGAAGCCAGTGTCCCAAGGTGTTCACTCCACCTCCCAGTGCTTTGGGCCTTTTGTTTGTTTGTTTGTTTATTAGATAGGAGGAGCAGCTGCTGCTCACCAGCAGTTATTAGTGAGGGAGAAAAGAATGAATGAAAGCTGAGATGGATGTGTGATACTGGAATGGCCCCGGGTAGGGTCTCTGCTATAGCAATGATTGGACTTAATGCACATGGTGAAGCCGGGTAGAGCATGACTCCATTTTTTCCTGGGTTAAGCAAAAAGCTTGTTTCTTTTCCAAAAATAATGATTCTCATGCCTCCCCAAGGACCTGGGGAGAATGTGCCACTCTAGCTTTGGTTTGTTTTAAATTAGTTCCCGAGGCTATTAATTCTTAGCTCCATTGAAGGTTGTTTTATAGACTTGATGTGCGAGGAGAGACTGTGTTCATTAAGGTCATGGCAAGCTCGAATTTCCCCTCTCAGTTTTTCATGAGTCCTGGAGAGTCAAGAATATTATTTTGTGTTTCTCCTTGACCAAGCATTGTTTCACCGTTAACGAATAGTTTCCTGGAACCATGAGCAAAGCAAACCTTTTAAAGGGGAATATATTGCGCCATCACTCGAGGGACTGTGGCAGGGCCAGGAGAGGTAAGTGGCAGGCTTTTGGGTTTATGGGAGGCCAGGTTAACCCAAGGCCAAGAGTTTGTGCAGTCAGCGAGTCCTTTCAGTGTGATAGCCAGTCATGTCCCTCCAAGCTGGAGGCCTCCAGGTGTGCTTTCAGCTCAGAGCTGCTTGTAGGTCTTTGAAGGGACAAAAGGAGGTTAGTGTCGCAATGCCCAGATGGTGTGATGCCTCCATGCCGCCCTATAGCTCAGGTCTTAAGGAAGACGTACGCAGCCCATTGTGTACTCTGCTTTTCATAGTTTTAATGAAAATTTTATTTTGTTGGTTTTAAATATCTGCATGCTTATGCTGGTTGGATTTCAGAAGAGGGGTGGTATCTGCTCAGCGACACTCAAATAACATCTTTGAAAAGTATATCTGGTCATGGCTTGGAAAGGGTGTATATCCTGAATGAAGTGGAATGGGAGACAGAACATGAATGAGAACAGAAGGGGACTGTTTAGTGGAGGAATACCTAAACTCGTGGCTTGCCAAAACCGTTTACTCCACCAAAACCTAAGCCTAGGAATTTACTGACTTCTTCCCTGCTCTCAAGCATGAGGATAACCTCCGTCCACCTCCACACAGATGCACATGATGCCTCTGGGTTTCTCAACGGCCTTGGTCTTAACAGAACACTTCTCTCCTTCATCGCCGACTCTGCTATGGAGAAAAATTAACATGTTTTTGATTTTGCTAACTTGCTTGGGTGCTGTGAAGACTTCAGAATCTTGATTTATCATGCATCTCAGAGAAGCTGAAATTCTTAGTTTGTAGGCATTATGCATTGCTTAAAGACACACTAGCCTTGTTATTTTCCAGACAGGAGTTGAAATCCAAGTCTCAGGGCTTTCTAGCTAAGTGATTAGTTCCCATGATTCCCCTGCAAACTTGTTTCCATGCCTAAACTGTAAAGAATGGTAATTATGGCCACTCCATGCAATTTTGAGACTGAAGTGTTCCCGTACATGCTTAGTGAGACTTCTGCGCCCATATGGATGCTCACTGTAGAAAGAAGGAAAATCTGGCGCTAACAATAAGCTGCAAAGTTCATCCTACAGTGGGTTAGCTACTCGCAGGCAGATCACAAGCCAGGCTGTTCAGAACTACATAAAGTGGAACTTTAGACCACTGTCGTAGTAGACCTCAAATTAACCTGTGTGCAATGCCGCCAGAGGAAGAAAACAAATGCAAGAACAACTTAGAAAGTACACTTTTAAGCAAGGTGTTTCCTAGTCAAATGGTTTTAACCCTGAAAGTACATAGCTATCAGACTATTGTTAAAATAGGCAAAATTTTTTTGTGCTTAAACTAATGAGGCCAAACCATGTAAGATCATGTAAACCAGAGCTGAGCTTCAACTAAGACAACAGAAGAAAACTTAACATTTGATGATGGTTCTTAGACCTAGCCTAACTTCTCCAAATGCAGTAGTGGCCCCTCAAAAAATTTACCTAGCTAATATAGAACTCTAGTAATGCTTGGTGGGAAGCATTGTCCTATCTGCTTACCCCGCTTTCAAGATTGCAGCTAAAAGGCAAGAGACTGTCTGGCTAACATCTACAACGTATCTTCAAAGCCTAGAATCCCCTTGGCTTCTTTTCAAAGGCGGCCTTTTAAGTCTTCTGTGTTTACCAAGTTCTGCTAAACTCAAAACATTGAATCTGTGTTGTAACCCACTCCACTGGCTTACCAAGAAATGAAGTGTGTTTATTGTCTTTTCATTTTCATATAGGACGCATAGTCAGTCACTCACTCAAAATGGTTTATGAAATGCCTGCTTTGAGCCAAGTGCCTTGGTATGTAACCACACATCATCCACACTGTGGGCGAACCTAAAACAGGTTCCACGCAGAGTTGGTGATAGATGGTCATGGAGAGAGAGTGGGGCATAATGGCAGGCTCGGCTCGTTGGCTTCTCTCGTGGCTCTGCTGTTTTATTTTGTTTTGCTGCAACTGCCAGCCCCTTTGCAGAGAGAAGTCATGCTGGCCTTACTGGAGGACAGGAAGGATTGGTTCTTCCCAGCTGCCAAGAGACTCCTCAGGTTAAGACTTCAGAAGATTACACCCCAGTCGTTGGTCATATGTCTTAGAATTGAGGTAACTGGGCTTCAGTCCAGAAAAGTGGACTGCCTCACTTCTTTGAAAATCAGTGTCCTCAAAGAGTCAGAGCTCACCCTCTTGAGAGAGCGCACCTCTGTATAGACCCTGCTCTATTAGCATGTGTATTCCTTCTGGAAGAGTCGGGACAGCGGCCAACTTCTCTTGAGATCCACTATATAATTTTGGTGACTAGTGCAAAAATCAAGAGGCACTACCTTTTCACACTGAACAGAACTGTTTCCTATGTTATTTATACTGTTGGAATATGTATTAATTATCATCACTGCAACCAAGTAACCAACAGAAACACTTAATAGAAGCACAGTTTACTTGGGCTCCTTGTTTCAGGGCTTCTTACGAGGCAGAATGCCATGGTGTCTGGAGTTTGCGGCTGAGGAAAGCCATTTTCAGCTCCTAACAGACAGGAAGCAAAGAAGGACAGGAATGGCCCAGAGATAACGTGCCCCTGGGACCTTCACCCAGTGACCTATTTCTTCCAGCTAGGCGCTGCCTTTTGAGTTTCTAGAACATCTCAAAATAGCCCAGCTACCTGAGAACAAGCATTTCGCACATGGCACGCAGAGGCTATTTTGTATTCAACACTAAGAATTTGGGAAAACACTTGAGCAGAGTGAACTGTGCGCGAGATGTTGGCTGGTGCTGTGTGTGATGCAATAGTCATATAAACAGGATTACTGCTCTCAAGGAGTTTGCCACAGAGTGAGAGAAGACATGGAAGCTGGCTTGAGTATAGACAGTTCAGGGAAGGACATGGTTCGTGGTGACTAATGGGCACATGCAACAGGCACTGTTGAGGTAGAAGTGTGCACAGTCATCAAGGTGGATAGGTAAAGGGGAAAGGTCACTGGGCTGAGCTGCAGGA
The DNA here is from genome assembly GCA_028555095.1 of Dicrostonyx torquatus. Taxonomy (NCBI): domain Eukaryota; kingdom Metazoa; phylum Chordata; class Mammalia; order Rodentia; family Cricetidae; genus Dicrostonyx; species Dicrostonyx torquatus. The sequence continues at coordinate 338,496 of JAQHUG010000136.1, forward strand.
AATAGCCGTGCTGCCACTGGTCAGAGGTCACAGGGAGTACCCAAAGCAGGACATCAGTATGAACCAGAATGCATGGTTTGAGTAAAATGTGGACTGTGAGCTAAATCCAGTACAGTATACACGAGGAGACTGGGAGGACTACAATGAGTCATCGAGGAGGAGTCACTAAAAGAGCTTGAGGACACGAGGAGGACTTTAGACAGGTGGAATCAAGAGCACAGAAGGGATATGGTAAAGTTAATGGACCAGGCATGTATTTCATGAAGCCCTGTCTAAGCATGGTAAATCGCCATCTCCTTTAATCCTCATACCATGCTGTATGGATGGTCACATTGGAAATTAAGAACTGAACCCCGGAGAAGAGGTTCAAGTAATGTGTTAAGTTATGCTAAACAACCAGCGCAGCCCGGAGTTGACCTGGGCTGTTTGACCAAGCCTGTGTTCTTCCATTTCATATGGCCACTGTCATTGGCTCACATGTTTATCCATTACTACTCCCCTCAAATATTATGAGAAACATGGATCTTAATTGTGGCCGTAGAGAAGCAATGAAAAGGGACTGGAGAGATAACTCATCAATTAAGAGCGTTGGCTGCTCTTCCAGAGGACTGGGGTCAATTCCCATCACCCACATGGTGGCTCACAACTCCAGCTTGAGGATGTCCTCTCTCGACTTTCATGGGCACTTTATACATATAATACACACGCATACATGCAGGTAAATACGCACGCGTGCGCGCGCGCGCACACACACACACACACACACTCTAGCTAAATAAACCTAAGAGGGGATGTGAATAAACTAGAACACCAGTTAAATTGGTTCACCTTTATTTGAAGTAGCTGAGAACTGTAAGATTGGTCTGTGAACACATGAATGCACAAATGCCCCTGTAGCAGGCTCTCATGCACATGTACTAATACACAAATGCCCCTGTAGCAGGCTCTCATGCACTAATACACAAATGCCCCTGTAGCAAATGCCCCTGTAGCAGGCTCTCATGCACTAATACACAAATGCCCCTGTAGCAGGCTCTCATGCACTAATACACAAATGCCCCTGTAGCAGGCT
>JAQHUG010000136.1:339867-350102 GCA_028555095.1 Dicrostonyx torquatus
CTCTCATTTACTAATAAAACAGTCAACATTTTATGAAGAAAGAATTTCAAATGTGCACTCCTTCAGAAGTCATTTCAAGATGTTTAAATACTTTATGAAGTATGAAATCGCACATATTAGCCTCAGGCAAGCTGCCCTGCTGATACAGAATAAAAAATCCTCATGCAGGATTTTTCTAAGAGCTGTTAATATGACGTTTACTGCTCTAACTGAATTTTAATTTGTATTCAAATCTAGCTGCGAGTTAAATCCAAATTCAATGACATGACTGCAGAGCCTTAGGGGGACAGAGTTTGTGTGCTTCGAGAGAGAGGGAGGCACAGTAGAGATTTGGACAGCTCGGTTACTGCACAGAAGTTGCTAAATTGCCCGTGATGCACTTCAGCCTCTCCAGTGCACACGCTACCATTTTCTCAACACACTCCAGACTCTTTGGTCTTGTTTCGAAAGCAGCCTGCCACCACTTTCCTCATGCACAGGCCATCTTTAATCTCTAAGAGAAGTTTGTCTGCAGAGAAGAGGGCCGGGGGTTCTGTTGAGTCAGACAATGACTCCCTCCTCAGACAGTCACAGTCACGCTCATTCACTTGGAACTCTGCTAGCTCTCTTGGTAAGAAGAGCTAGAGAACATGGTAGATGGTACTGTAGTTCAGGGTGCTCCTGGCCCAGTCACCTGCTGCTCAGCGCCCACACCTGAACCAAGGGAGTGTTTCTCTCAAGGCTCACACTTAGCATTATCCTCTGTGCTCCAAGGCGAATGAAATTCTCTCTTTCCTGCTGTAAATTGCTCTAGACTTGAGAAACCCCAAACAAACCACACCCTGTGCACCTCCCGTGTGTGAAGAAAGACCTCCAGACCGTGTGAGCAAATGCATGGGTAAGGCAATCCCAGATGAGTAAGGTCCCCTGGGAACACATTTCAGGCAGCAACAATTGGATTCTGGGAGGTGTCCAGCTGTGCGAGAAATCGCCCCAAACTTAGTAGCACTCAACACCCTTGTTACTAAGCTCATGGTTTCTGTGGATCAAGAATTTGGAAGAGCGGGTACATGGCTGGTCTCTCCTCTGTAACGTCTATTTCCTGATTTGGAAAGACGGGAGATTGGGCTGATGAGGCACTGGGATCCTCCGAAGCCTCCCTTCCTCCCAACATAGGCCTTGAAAGCCCCTGTCAGTCAGTCAGGACTGCAGTAGAGGCTTCTGCCTGGCAGGTCCATATGCACTCTCTGGCTGCACAGGCTTTTCCCCTTCCTGCTTAGAGACTGCCTTTCAGGAGTGAATCACTTGGCAATGCACAATTTGGCCTTGGGAGTTATGTGGTCCATTTTCATTGTGCTCTGCTTGTCAACATGATTGTAAATAACACCATCCTCTAGTGAAGGAAGATGACATGGACCTCCCACTCCGTGATGAGAGGATCCAAAACAACTCTGCGGATGCATGGTAGACCTTCCTTGTTCAGAGCTCTGCCTTTGCCGCTGAAGCTATCCCCAGACACCTGTGATCCAAAAATATTAAACAGAAAATTCCAGAAATAGCTAACACATTTCAGAGATGTGTTTAACATGTGTTAAAATATTGTGCTGTCCTGCTTTCTCTTCTCCAGGACTTGGCGCAGTGTCTCCAGGGCCCAACTGTTAGACACTGAGTGGGTGTCTCGGCTATCACACTAGTTTCAAATACCATTTTCTCTTCTTTTTCAAAAAGACATCTTTTGATTTTATATGTTTGAGTATTTGCCTGCATGTATGTCTGTGTACCGTGTGTGTGTGTGTGTGTGTGTATGCGCGCAGTGCCCACGGAGGCCAGAAGAGGGTGTCAGACATCTGGAACTGGACTTACAGATGGTTGTAAACTACCATGTGGGTGCTGGGAACCAAACCTGTCTGCCAGAGCAGCCAGAATCTTAGAATGCTGAGCTGTCCCTGTAGCCTATGGCCTGGTAACACGAGAAAAGGGAGGCACAATGCTGGCAGTTTGGATGTGTCAAAACGCCATGAAGTACTTCCGGTAGGTAAGGTCAATGGAATATTTTTGAGGGCTCAAATAGAAAAAGCTTGTGTTCACAAAGCTTTATGACAGTGTATGACTGTGTAACGATTCCATTTTTATTGTTAGCTGTTATCTCTTAGTGTAACTATTTTATAAATCAAACCTTATTAAAGGCAAATGCTGTGCTGACCATGGTTTCAGCATTCACTTGGCAGTCCTGTAATGTATTCCCCCAAAGCCAGAGACAGGGCCAACACCATAGTTCCTAACAGCTACAAGATACATTTGACACATTCCATCGCTCTGGAGTCTGTCATTCCTGCTGGCATGCGACTGGTGCCTGACTGATTCATCTGAGTGCTAGTCACACAATGTGACTTTGGCCCCAGCTATGAAGAAACTGCCTGGGCAGCATTCCATGGTCCCTGGCTACATGGCACTAATTCTTCGTGGTTGTGTGAGTACTTGTAGACGGTGTTCCGGGCACTGTTGGGCATTTTCTCATTAAGCCCCACAAGTCATGATGCAGAATAGGAGAGCAAGGCCCTGCCCCTATGCCCTCACCAGGATCTGAGCAGAGTCTAAAACCCACAAGGCTCGTGACTGGAGAAGGCTCTCCAGGGGAGGACCTAGCAGCTTGCTGGTTTGTCCCAGTTCCTGTCTTCTACCCAGGCATCTCTCATTTCATCCACAGCTATTTTCTTTGTGTTCCCCAAATGTTTCAAAGTAAAAATGAAGTTTTCAAGATGACGATGTTTTGTTAAAACTTTAAAGAATACAGGGTTCGTTTGCATTCTCAAGAATGGGTTATTTCCTTTTCAAGGAAGTAGGTGGCAGGGTTTAAGGTATTTTTTTAATAGTGCAGCCATGGAGAATGGGCGCTACTGTTATCCAGTGGGTGGAGGATTATAGTGTGCCAGACTCTATGATCCCCTATCACATACAGGAAGACTCATGCGAACTAGAGCGTCACTCTGGAGAAACCCTGCTTTATGGGGATATTATAATCCTGATTAAAAACCTAGGCATCTGGGCTACAGGAAGCTGAGTGACTCCCTCAGGGTCCACTAGGAAGCAGTGGAACCAGGATTTGGACCCCTCCCTCCCGTTTTGAGGTCCTCAGTCACATGACTTGATTTCCTTATGGAACGTTTCTTGGCTGTGCCATCTGCTCCCAGGGTGAGCATTTGGAGAGGGAAATGGTTTTTCTCATGAGAACCCAGGCAGGGTTGTTTTGCCCCACAATGACCTTAGCCCCTGGGATGTGCACCTGCAGTTTTCTTTGCTCTTCGGGAGACCACAGGTGTCGTAAAGACTGCTGAAGCCTGGGCAGGAATTGGACTCTGACCTTTCAGATGGGACTTATAAATTACACCTGAAAAATCAGAGAGCGAGCGAGTGAGCGTGAGAGCAAGTAAGCGACAGTGTTCAGGGTGTGGCATGCCAGGACAGTAAAACCTTAGCCTACAGTGACAAGCAAACAGGCAATTGCTTGTTAATTTCAGAGGTAATTGTTTTCTCATCCAGAAAGTTTAGGCCGTTCGCAGATTGTCAAGAAAGATATACTCGATGTCCCCTGTGTGCCCTGGTCGATCAGGTCTAATAGACAGGCTGAAAACCACAGCCTGCACACAGAGGTACCAGCTCAGTGTGAGTCCCCTGTACGCACTAAAAACCAAAGGAGACAGGGCAGCTGACAAGGCAGGCTCCAAGCAGACACGCCCACTCTTTGATTCATGCCACCTGGCAAAGAAGAATGTCTGTGAGTCATCCCCTGTCCGTCGTCCTACATCCCCCTATCATGGCAAGAGCCAGCATCCCTGAGTCTTGGACAGTGAGCTTCCAGGTATTAGATGACACTGAAGCGTTAGGCAAATGTTTCTGCCAGGGTCAGTCATGCCTGCTCAGCCTCCCGTGTCCCAGTCTCAGGTGGTCGTCACTTCTTTGATGTGACACCCACGACGCAGACTCATCCTCTCAATGAAATACCTGTCCTTCAGTCTTCTCACCACCCCCGGCCTCAGTACACCCAGGGAAGCCTGCTCGGGTTGAGCAACAGGACAAAAGAAAAGCCTGCCCTTCCTTGTGAACCCCGGCTGCCTGTGCATAGTGTTTTAACTGTTCTAGGAAGAATGGAGCATTCATAACCCGTTCCATTTTCAAGAGAAAGAGAAATCCTGTGACATTTTAATCCCCTTTTGTGCTGGAGCATATTTAGAGGTTTTGCCTGCCAGTCATCTCAAATGTTTTGTGTCTTTCCCTTCTAGCTGAATTGCATATTATGAGCCATGATCCACAATAAAACATAACACCACTGTTACTGATGAAAGTCTTCTTTGGGTTATTCTGGGCTATGGGTCAGTCTATAAATGGTGACCTCAGAAAGTCCAAAGATGTTATCGAGCTGAGGCCAAGAGAACGAAATGATCTATGAGTTGAAAATGGCCACCTGGACCTAAAAAAGGCTTCTATAATCGACATTAGTGGGTACCACAACATTTGCCTGCTAGAACAGCTGCCTCCTTTCAACCATTTCTCGTCTCCTTGGGGCATCTCCGCCCCCAGATGGGACTCTCCGTCGCCACTGTTGACATGTTGGGTCAAGGAAATTTCATGAGGTGTGAGTAGGTCTGTGTCTCTACTCTGCGGGCACCAGAAGTGTCCAATCACCCATGCTCCTAACCGGAAGCTCCTGACTCTGCTGCAGGGTCCCCAGGGAGAAGGACCATCCCCTGCTGAGTGTAGTCCTGCCTAGGCGAAGGGAGCATTCGAGGGAATTCACTCCTTTGTTTTGCCCTTGAACAAATAGCTCGTAATTATCGCCCTCTTTCAGCTTGCAGGCCTGGCGGATTTTCATCTACATAATTACATCAGGGTATGCTCTGAGGAAGTCAGTGAGGGCATCGCTTGCAAGTCCAAGGGAAGAAGGCTTAATTATGAGAGTTGCTGGGTAGTCTAGCTTTCCATTAATTCAAAACGTACTTACGTTTTCAGAGGGGAATTTCACTAACACAAGTTTTGAGACTAGACTTATACATTCATTTACAAATATTTTCATAATTTTTATCATAGTACATTTAAGAAATTGTTTGTGTGTGTATGTGTAAAATGTTTGTATGTGAAGTGTTGTGACACACGTGTGGAGGTTAGAGGACATTGAGGTAGCTGGTTCTCACCTTCCACTACATGAGTTCTTGGAATCGAACTCAGATTATCAGGTTTTGCAGCAATATGATGCCATTACCCATCATATTCACCGAGCCATCTTGCTGGCCCAAACACGTTTTTAAAATGCTCCAATACTCACACATGGGTTGTCGTACAAACTGTGCACAAGAAAGAGTCCAAGTAAATCGATTGAGCGTTGCTTGTTCAGAGGACTTTGCAAATGTTGACTGAACTTTGGACAGTGTCCAGGCTGGGACTCAGGCCTTGCCTGGAAGTTACAACTCAACCTTTGTTCACAATAACAAATGAACGTAGAGGTTTACGTTCCTGGGGGCCCCCCAAAACATGGAAGGTAGTAAAGTAGGACTCCGGAGGACTTCCTGTAAGTGTTAAAGCGGCTGGGAATGACTGCCCCCTGCACTCCGCGGCAAGCCCACTAGGTGGGCACCTACATCAGCTGTTCCTCTGTTCCTGAGATGAAAACACCAGGACCAAAAACATTTCCAGAGAAAAGTTACCTTGGGCTTACAGTTCCAAAGTGAGAGCCCATGATGGTGTGGGAGGCATGGCAGCAGGTTGGCTAGCATAAGAAACTGAGAAATCACATCTGTTGGCACAGACATGAAGCAGGGAGGGAGACAGGGCGGGGGGAGTGGGATTGGGTGAGGCTGTAAACCATCCAAGCCCACCCCAGCGCTTTGCTTCCAACGCAACTGTACTGCTTAAAGGTCCCGTGACTTCTCCAAACAACATCATGAACTGGGGACCAAGTGTTCAAACACCTGCTCCTCTGCTGGACCTTTCTCAGTCAGACCCCCACAGGCATCCTTCCTTTGTCCTCCGTTGTGACACAAGTACACAAGGTGTGGATATAGGAGATGCTTTGAGTCCATACAGTCTTACCCATCTGTTTAAACTGTTAGTTCCACTATGTGGCAGGCAGTGTGATTTCATCCTTGAGGACACTGGCTAAGGAATCAGGAAGTCTTGGGACAAAACTGGGCTTCCCCATGTCTAGCTCTTGACTCCACCTTCTGTGCTGTAGATCTTGTTGAAATTAGAAAAATTATGCCTTCCTCAAAGGGTTGCTGTAAAGACACCCTTAATGCCTGCTCTTGCGACACAGTGCAGCAATATCCTCACAGGCACATCCCTTGGTGTCTGTCACACGCTGGCGTGTCCACAGCATGTGGTTGAAACGGTTTTTAAAGATAGACTGGAACAAGAGCATGAAGCACCACAGCCCACCGAGAACCTGTTTCTTAAAGGCAAATGTCAAAAACTATTGGCTTGTCGTCTGACTGTAAGAAGTCACTAGAGCAGTGGTCCTCAACCTGGGGTGTGCGACCCCTTTGGGATTCAAGCAACCCTTTCCCAATAGTCATGTAAGGCCATTGGAAAACATAGATACTGCTCATAATGTAATCCACAGATAGAATCTGCACTAGAATTTATAACAGTACCAAAATTATAGCTATGAAGTAGCAAAGAAAATCATTTTATGGTTGGGGTCAGCACAACGTGAGGAACTGTATTGAGGGGTCACAGCGTTAGGAACGTTGAGAAGCCTAGCAGAAGCTATACCAATGAGACAGTGGTATCACTGACCGTCAACCGAAGAGCTGATGAACCGAAGAGCAACTGTGAGAGAAGCCGAACTTTGAAGAGGAGGGAATCCTGAATGTCTTCATAGTCCAGGAAAAGCCTACACAAGCCAAGCCTTGAGTCTGTTTTCGTTCACATCTAGTGACTTTGGAACTGGAGCAAAGGTGGTGTGTTTGTCGGCTTTCCGCCACTGTAATCAGCTCACGGAGACAAAGGCTTTTGTTGGCTTACAGTTCCAGAGGTCCTCGTCCACAGGGTGGACCAGTTGTTGGGCTGTTGCTGGGTGGGCACTATATCCTGATAGAAACACATGACCTCTTCTGGATATGTAATAAAAAGAGAGGAAGAGGGAGAGGGACCTAATGTCCCCTTTAAAGAAACACCTGCAGTAACCCAAAGACCTCTGAGTAGCTCCCAGCTCTTTACGTGTATTTTTAATTATGTAATTAATGAAATTCCTTTCTTCCCTCAGATCCCACCCATGTACCCTCAACGCCTCACCCCCATCCCATTTCTTTTTCTTTTTTTCTTTTTTTTTTTTTTTTGGTTTTTTGAGACAGGGTTTCTCTGTAGCTTTGGAGCCTGGAACCTGTCCTGGAACTAGCTCTTGTAGACCAGGCTGGTCTCGAACTCACAGAGATCCGCCTGCCTCTGCCTCCTGAGTGCTGGGATTAAAGGCGTGCGCCACCACCACCCGGCTTTCCCCCATCCCATTTCTTAAGGGTTTCATCATCTCCCAGTAGTTGTAGACAGATTTTTCTTTGGGCCACTAGCTCACAAAAAACAACACAGAGACTTACACGTAATTAGGAAAGCTTGGCCTTAGTTTAGGCTTGTTTCTAACTAGCCCTCATAACATAAATTAACCCATTTCTGTTATTCTACATGCCGACACATGGCTCGTGACTTTTACCTCTCCCTCTGCATGTCTTACTTCCTTTCCATCTCCTCTAGTGTCTCTTCTTCTCTCTCTGCCTGGATGTCCCACCTATACCTCCTGCCTAGCTATTGGCTGTTTAGTTTCTCATTAAACCAATCACAGTGACATAGCTTTACACAATATAATCAAATATCTCACAAGTAACAACAAGCTAGGAACTAAGTCTTTCATACCTATAGCTGCAGGTGATAGTCCAGGCCCAAACAGCAGGATTTATACATGGTATCCTTTTAGAGTGATAAGAAACCTAAATAACCATGAACAAGGATCTTGGCCCTTGGCTCTTGAGACTTTATAAGAATACACTCAAGCCACCATTAATAACTCTTTTTGTATGTGCTATGTAGAGAGGCAGGAACATGGCAATACCAACGAAAGAAGCATCCCCTTTCAGGGTGGATGTTATCAGCACAGCTGTAAGGTTTAAAAGGGAAAACATGGGTGTGCGTTCTCATTTTACAGAAGTTCTCTTCTCTTCTATGAATTACTTGCCTAAATAACCTCCTGATTGATGTTTCTACCTGTGTTACCCATTCCTTTGTTTATTCAATTGGTCTTTTATTCCGTAGCTGTTATAAATGGGACAAGACAAAATATGACCCCGTTGTCAACAGGTTTTCTTCTAATGAGACAGGAGAGAGAGTTGTATAGAGATAACGATGCTACAGGGTAGACATTCAGGACGCCTATAAGTACGTGATGCAAAGGGCAGCGCAGAGCCTCCCCAGGTGCTTAGTGGAGGCTTCTACGATGCATCGTCAGCTGACTCTTATAGGGAGTCTCCATGCAGAGTTAGAAGGAAAGATTTGGACAATACTTAGAAGCAGAAAGATGTTTGCAGGAGATAGTTCTCACATGTCCTGACACCCAGAGAAGACGGGGTGCAGCCTTTTCCTTGGGGAAGCAGAAGACTCAGTACATCCCTGCTCAGTCACACTTAGCGATGCTGTAGTGACCATGCGTGTGAGTCATAAGACTGGAGCCATCAGTCATGCTGGAGTGGGGTAAGGGGGCGTAGCTCTCCTTGGTTCTTATGCAAAACAACTAAAACGAAACGTGAGAGCTTGGTTGAGAGGTTTTAAACTGAAAAATTTCAATTAGTTTGCAGAAATGTTCTGCCATTCTGCATTTAGAAATTGTCTAAAATGCTTTCCAAGGCAGAAAGAATAGAAATGAAGCACCTTAAAAAAGACCTTTCTTTGCCACCTTTATCTTGGCCTCTTGTTCTGTTTATTGTACACTCATTAATCACTAGAATGGCAGATCAACTTATTCTTGTAAGTTGGTCTTGTAAGCTGTTCAGCTGGTCTTTACAGCCATTAAATAATTTCTAAACTTGATCAAAACTCAGTCAAAGCTTGTTCTCTTTTGTTCTTCAATTGGAAAGCCAGAACAGCTGCTTTCAGGCACATCTGGTATTTTAGGGAAAGGGTTATAGAAGCATTTATTCCTTTGACACCAGCACTTTCTTGCTTGCATTAACTATGCAAGATAAAAGATGAGCCCTTGACTCCCCAAGACCCATTAACACCAAAGCCTGGGGAAAACACCTCGAGGGAGTTTTTCACTGGAAGGAAATTTGCTGAACTCAAGGCACTCTTAAAAGGGGAGCTGTCCATTTTGAATCGGAGCCTTATCACGTTCATGTGAAAATGTCTAATGCAGCAGCTGGGAGACAATGGTGAGCTTTAATTACCTGCTAGTAGCCAAAGAGCTCTTGCCAGCACATGCTTCTAAGCTGTCAGTTGTTATGTGCCGTAACAATCTCCATTTATGAGCCTCAGCTGTTACAAATTGGAAAATATATTTACAGCAATGATCTTTTCTTGTTAAATGCAAATTCCCCAAGATGTTCAAACTGCAATTGGGCCCCACTACTTTGTTTCTGTTGCCCTCTTCTGTGGAACTGAAAAGCTTGGAAAATCTGCTCATGGGCACCAGCCTCCTCCTTCGTAATCTATAACTCTCATTATGACGCTAGTAATCACAATTCTTACAAAGGGTAAGATATTTTTCAAGGGTCATAAATCATATTTCTGAGAAGTGACTACAAATCACTTTTAGTGGTGATACCCATTAGTTTCAATCAGCCTGGTGCTTTCTTAAGCTGCTTTCAGGCTTATTCATCTCACATGTATTTTGAATTTCAAGGCAGTTAATATGGAATTTGTCACTTCTCTGTGTCCTTCCATAGATGGATGGATGGAAAGATGGTTATGATGAATGGACGGATGGGTGGGTGGATGGGTGGGCGGTAATGATTGATGGATGGATGGATGGAGTTAGGGTTATACTTTGGGCATGAATACAACTACATCTCTGTATAGAGTACTTGACACCCATTACATGCTATATTGCGTGACCTGAAGGCGTGTGAATGAAGCACAATTACTGCCAAATGAAGCACAATTGATAGAAACTCAGGGTCAGAAATTGGGGTTCAACCTGAAGATCCTAAAAGCAAAACAGCCAGTCACTGGCTCTTACCTCAACATCAGCCTGAAATGGCGATCCTGCCTCCTGGAATCTC